>JAUCMT010000099.1:287708-300902 GCA_032357475.1 Enteromius thamalakanensis
CTTTTGTTATTAAAATGTTACAATTTGAATCGATCGTGTCCTCGGCTTCCTGCCTCGTTGAGAGGCTTAGTGCGCACACATGCTGAGCGAAAGAGAACTCGGCTCCCACACGACAGGCGGTCTATACACAGTAGCTAAGACAAGAGATTGTTTCTCAAGCCACACTACCTAAAGGAAAGGTATAGCCGCGAAGAAGACATGGATAATTACGTGTCACAAGCATTGGCACAAGGTTTTATCAGACCTTCAACTTCACCAGCCGCTTCCAGCTTCTTCTTTGTGTCAAAAAAGGATGGTGGACTTCGTCCGTGTATTGATTACCGGACCCTGAATTCCCAAACCATTAAGTTTCCTTATCCCCTCCCACTGATTCCTTCTACACTAGAAGAACTGCGACAAGCAAAAATCTTCAGTAAGTTAGACCTCCGCAGTGCTTATAATTTAATTCATATTCGAACAGGAGACGAATGGAAGACCGCTTTTGTCACCCCTAGTGGTCACTATGAGTACTCTGTGATGCCGTATGGTCTAGCCAACTCACCTTCCATTTTTCAGAACTTCATGAATGAAGTGTTCAGGGATATGCTGCACCAGTTTGTAGTCGTCTATATTGATGACATTTTAATCTACTCTCATGACTATGATTCTCATGTATCCCATGTCAAGCAGGTTCTCCAACGACTACAAGAATACCAACTCTACGTAAAAGGAGAGAAATGTGAGTTCCATCTGGATTGATTACACTTTCTGGGCTATTACATCACATCGGATTTTATTGAAATGGACCAAAAACAAAGTGACCGCGGTGCAAGAATGGCCAGTACCAGATAAAGTGAAGGAACTACAACGTTTTCTTGGGTTTGCCAACTTTTATCGTCGCTTCATAAAGAATTATAACCAGATATCTTCTAAACTCACCTCTCTGTTGAAAGGATCCAAGAAACGCTTGACCTGGAATCCAGTTGCTCAAGAAGCCTTCACACAGCTAAAAGATGCCTTTTGCACCGCACCTATTCTGACTCATCCTGATCCAGATCTGCCTTTTATAGTCAAAGTTGATGCAGCTACCACAGGTGTCGTGCTACCCTATCCCAATGGCATAGAGAACCACCTACCTTACATCCCTGCGCCTATTATTCAAAGAAACTATCCAGTGCAGAGCAAAATTATGACATCGGCAACCGTGAGTTAATAGCTATTAAGTTAGTGCTAAAAGAATGGAGACACTGGTTAGAGGGCGCCAAGTTCCAGTTCACTGTCATCACTGACCATAAGAACTTACAATACCTGAGAGAAGCTCGTTGTTTGAATCCACGACAAGCCAGATGGTACATTGTTTTTCACCCGCTTTGATTTTAAAATCTTACAGACCCGGCTCAAAAGATACCAAAGCTGACGCCCTCTCTCGACTCTACCAGCCTGATCCAGTTCCAGAAGACCCAGGTACTATCTTACCTAAAGATATGTTTCTTGCACCCATCACCTGGTCTCTTGATACACAGATACAACAGGCTACTATTCAAGATCCAGCCCGACCTGAGACACGACCGAACCGGCTGTACGTATAACAGTTCCCTTACTTGCTGAATGATGCAAATTGAACTTAAAGCTATAAGCTAAACGACTCATGGTTGGTTACTCACGGGTTATGTTTCTAGAAACTAACAGCAAGTTGTTTGAATTTTAGCCAAACTCATAACTTTACATCCTTAGACAGTGGTGAGAATGTGTGTGTGTGAATGTGTGTTTGTTGTTTACGTAATCCTTGTTTAGTGTTTGTACAGTAGATTAGTCGACAAATAAAGTGTATTCTCATTATTAAGAAAATCTGCTTTGTGTATTGTGTCTTGAAAAGGTCAAACATTGCTTAGATCCTCGAGCTACCCCTGCTCTTAAGAACTAAAACACTAAACTTTTGTTTTGACTCGCTGATCACGTGTCAGGCAAACTGTTTAAATATGCTTATTGTGCTGGACGCTCGACGTATTGGTCAATAGTGTATTTTCTATTTTAAATTCCGGATAACTATATCTGGAGATTAATTTACGTACATTAACCAAAGAGCTAATTAAACAAAGAAATTAAACGTAAGATTCCCCAAAAAGGTGGATTAATACATTTATTTATTAATAACCCTTTAATATCTTACAACACACACACACTCGTTTGTTTTGCTATCTTAGTGAAGACATTACATAGACTTCCATTGATTTTCTATCAGGTGATTGCTATTTTCTAACCCCCAACCCAACCCCTATCCTTCATAGAAACATGTACACGTGATGGACAGTAGCATCGCTACAAGTAGTGACTCTACTTGTTTAACTACATTTCTCAGTAGTGTGTTGGTAGCGTCACTGTTTTCTGAATCGAATAGCTTTTCAGTAGCGAAGCTATTTTATTGATCAAGTAGTGCGGTAGCGTCCACACAAGCTAACATTACTTTTTCCCAAGCATTTCTGATGCTTAAGCACAAATCAGAAATACAAATGCTACGGATCACTGTTCCTAGATCAGTACATGACACCACCACCATACACAGACCAATGCAGCCTCATTAATGTCAGTGACTTCTTTTTACAGCAGTTGGCAATGAGCTTTTTGGTGTTAGCACCACCTTCTGCACCAGACTTGTGACATGCTTGGGCGAACACTTTTTAGAAAGATGGCAGAGGACGGAGAGGAATTGATCCTGAGGGGGGAGTCGCCTCGAATTCATGACACTGACTGAGACAAAGGTCTGTTTTTTTGCCATGTCGGTACTGTTCGGAGTAATTTAAAATTCTTCAAATGTGGTTTGTTCTGGAGCTGGAGCTGGAGCCGTGCCCCGTGATTTCGGTGGCGGACCTCGGCGGATGGCCAAGCGAGATCCAGGCATCAAAATCGAAATACACATAAAAACCAATGTTTTTATGAAAATGACACAACCTCACGGAAACCCACAGAGGACCAACTTTAGAGGAAGAATAAGAGAAAACATATTTTCCAAATAGACAGACAACTTTCTTTTAAAAACAAGAATTTATAAACTCAGAGCTTAAAAAACAACAAACATACGCAAAACAGCAAACACACAGGGGTGAATAGGGTGATGGACAATATAGATCAGCGCCCAGACAGAACTCATATCGACCCCTCACTTACAACAATCCAGAAACAGACTTCCCAAAAAGAAAATATAACATGAATAATAAAAAAAAGAAACAAAAGAAACAAAAAAAACAATAGAAGTCAATTCATGATGGAAGATAGAGAGGGTGACTCATACACTCATGAAGAGGATTTAACACACGATTTAACCATCCTCACTCATGCTGTCAGAGACACATACACGGGGTCTTCACACACCTCCAACCACACACACAGTAACACAATCTCATACACTAACAAAGCTAATAAAGACATCCGAACTGAACTACCACCAGACAGAAGGGGTAGAACAAGGGAAAGAGAGGATTGTTCACCCCCTCAGAAAAAACAGGATTTTAGGGGGGGACCCAATAGATATTTTCAGGAACCCACCACCAATAACTACCCTCCAGCATCACCCTGATTAAGAACGACCATGAAGCTCATGTATGACCTGATCAGACTCACACATCATTTAGAAAAAGTCACAACTAAAATCATAAATAATAGCCCAAACACCTCCAAAAGACTGACCAAACTCTTGACAAACTCCATCAAACCTGCAATGCCTGATGATAAAGTGAAGAAACGTTTGGAGGGCATTGCACAGGATTGGTCGACCAATGCACAAACCATCCTGGAGGAACATTACGAAAAACTAATCAACACTACACTAACAGAACTCAAAGAACGAACAGATCAGGCCCACTGGTTTCAGGCCTTCCACACGACCACTAACTGGACCACAAAAAACCTTGGAGGGAGAATTGATGCTGAGGTTTTTGAAAGAGTGGAGGCCGTAATAAATATAACAGAAAACAACAAGAAAAAGAAAGAAAAAAATTATAAACAAACTGCAGAAACAGAAACATTCTGATTGAGACAAACACACACACACACACACACAAAACCAACCTGGAAAATGGAGTCTAGGTTCTTCTTTGCTGTTTGTGATTCTGGTTCTTCATGTTTTTCACTGTAGTTAAACAAATGTGAGAAATGTTTGTTAATTTGTATTAATGAATGTAATATGCATCAGTAAATGTGTAAATATATAAATACATGAGTTGCAAAATATCAAAATCTGTGGTATCTGTTCGGGCAGACATTCTTAACGGTATCCCATAATTAAAGTAGTATTATTTTTAATGTATAATATTGAAAAATGGAAACTAAACATCAAATCAATCAAATGTTAAAACGCAAATTACAACAACTGTATAAAATAGTCAAATGACAATCATCAACTCAAATATCTGTCTGTAACTGAACAGAAATGTCTATGAACTTGTAAGAAGCGAGTAGAACATGAATCAGTGTCAGATTCTGAATCTAAAATTTTATGATGAGAAAACATCACTCGACGTTGAGGGCATAGCATCTCTTTTTTGTCTCAGTCTGATTTCTCTTAATTGTTCCTCTTTGTGATAGTCTGCTTTTCTTTCTCCTTCCCTTCTTCACCCTGACCGGTCTTATTCATCTCAGCAGAACTAAAATACCTGCGTAAACCCATGAGCTGCTTATTTTAACCCTGCTGAAGAAAACAGCATACGCTGGTCAGTGGTTCAGCTGGATGTGCCCATCCAGACCACTGGAGGGCACTCCAGCGCCCAGGACTTCTGTTGTGTGTGTTTCCCTGTTTTTCACTCCAGGACTTTTATTATGATTTCATGTACTCTCTTCTGTATGTTCCAACCCGGACTGTTGAAAACTTTACCACAGCCCAGTACAATTTCACCCGGCCCCCCGGCATAAAAGCCGCTCTGTGTTAGATGTTGTCACGGTTCGTTGGCAGTTGTTACATTCATTCGTGTTCCTAGTTTCTCGCTGTTCTATTGGATTATCTGTTGACGATTTTTGCCTGGACCCGGACTTCCCTTCTGTCTCTCCCCAAGGACCCTGTTTAACGGTATTTCGACCTTTTGCTTGTTTACAACTCTGTCTCTGCCTGTGCCTCTTCTACTGTGTCTGCCGGCGATTGAGTGTTGTGATCCTGTCTCTGAGCCTTTTAATAAATTACTGTTTGCACTTGAACTTGCACGCCTCACGACCCGTTTTGTAACACACACACACATTTTTTGTCTTAAAAAAAAAATAAAAAAAATAAAAAAAAATATATATATATACAAACACACACACACAAACTTTATTAATATAAAGACATGCATGTAAATGTATAAATATAAGGTTTATTTAATTATTAAAAAAATATGCAAATCAAATCTGCACTCTAATCAGATAATTTTTCACAAATTATATTATATACTGTGTATAAAACTTCAAATAATAGTTATAATAATATACATTACTATGCCTTTCAGGACTGACTGAGAAAGTTTTCCCAATTCTTCCATTTGACCTCATGTGTTTTTCCTGCACAGCCCTACAGCACTCAGATTTGAGTTAAAAGGCTGGGCTGAATGAATTATTTCTATCCATTCCAAGACTACCTCAATATCTACCGATTGAAAGCCTCTTCCTTCCATATTCCGTCGTCATTACATGGTCAGAGTAATGTGAATGTTTCCAAAAAAAACAAAAACATTTTTGTTGCACATCTCCTCTAGCACTTCCAAACTCTTCCGCTTGACTTTTATTTAACCTCCTAAAATTCTCTTACATAATGTTCCAACTCTGGTCTCTACAGTCACTGCCTGTAAACACTTGCTTTTAGCTTTTACTGCTTGCAGTGGCCTGGTCCTGCACTGCTTTTAAGTCCATTAACCAGGCCTATTGTTAAAAAATGATCATCACTCGCTCACTAGTGAATGCTCTGCAGTGATTGGGTCCAAACAGCTGATAACAGTATCACAATAATCCACAGCACTTCAGTACATCGGTGTCTTGTGAACTGCAAGACTGCATAGATGTAAGAAACAAATCTATTGTTAAGATGTTTTAAAGGATTACAGTAGTTCACCCCAAAATGAAAATTCTGTCATTAATTACTCACCCTCATTTCCTTTCAAACCATTCTTTCATTATTCGTACAAAATTAGCACTAATTCATGTGACCTCACTCGATTTTGTACGATTTGTCTAAAGGTTTAGGGGCGGGGTTAGGTTTAGGTCATTCGTACAAATTCATACGAATTTTAAACTTTACTTTTTATTCATACGAGTGAGGTCATACGAATTTGTATTTATTAGCCACCTCGTAAAATGTGTATGAATTGCCATGAGATAAGGTTGTTCAAACCCATAAGACCTTTTTTCATCTTCTGAACATGAATTAAGGTATTTTTGATGATTTTAGAGAGGCGTCAGACCCTCCATAGACAGCAACACAACTGAAATGATCCCAGAAACTGCATCACCTATTCAACATCTCCTCATTACTCCTGCCCAATCAAATCCCCTGCTACCCACTATAAATAGCCCTGTTCTCTTCCCTTCCACACCTCCCGTTTTGCGCATTCTCCGGAATAGCACGACCAAAGACACATCCTAACCTGCCTACCTCCGCAAGGACCAGATTCTTCAGCCTGCCTTCCAACAACCAGCTACCGCCAATCCCAACTCTTAGCCCGGCCAAGTCTCCACGAGAGACCGCGGCTTCCTATTCGAGGCCCTGCCCGCGTGCTCTTAGATCTCATTCATCGCGCTATCCGCCAAAGCAATCGATGCGAAAGAATCCTCATTACTTACCACTCGCCGGCCTTCCGCCATTTTCCTCAGCCCCAGAAGCAACAAAGGCCAGCGTTGCAACTTCTCCTGCTTTATTTACTGACTGGAACGGTTTAACTAATTTCCCTGTCCCACCTTCCACAGAGGCAGCCCAGCCTAAAGGTCTTTCTCTCTTTTATTCCACCTTTATGGAGGTTTACCACCTTCAGTAAGGTTTCACCTTTCATGCCTCCACAGAGGTTACCTATCTTGTGTTTTCCCTTTCATGCCTCCGCAGAGGTACTTTATCTAAAAAAGCTACCCTTCGTCCCTCCCCACCTCCACAGAGGTCCCCCATCCCATAGCTATCTCCCACTCCTCCCCATGCCTCCGCAGAGGTCATAATTCTCCTGCTATTTAAAAAAAAAACTTTGTCTAACGCCTCCCCAGAGACAGCCACCCTTCATCTGCTGACGTTCTGATTTCCCGCCCACCATACCCCATATGTTTATATTATTTTGCTTGGTTTCTTTTCCAACCCACTAACCAACGTCTCTGTTTCTACCAGCAGGTCACTGGACAATCCAGTTCCCCAGTTAACCCCGTTCCACACGCACTATAAGTCTTTACACAATTTAACGTGTTTAAAATTGAACAGGAAATTAAGTTCCGGGAGAAATGACCCAACTAAGCCAAGTTCTCCCAAGGTTTCCTCCCCCCCCCATACCTTCCCCTCCCCCACCCCATTTTCCCCCCAGTTGGGGACACCTCATTTCTAGTGATCATCGTTGTCTTGACTACAGAGACTGTCTCTGCATTGGATAAATAAAGTTTAATTTTACATTACCATCGCTATTTTTCCTACTTGATTATGTTCAGTGCTTGCTACCACCTGCTGACCCGTCCAGCATCCTCTTAACAAGCTTTTTTGTGGGGCATGCAAGGACAGAACCGGACGCCGAGCTCTAGCCCTAGCTAGGGTTCAAGCCTCTAGGGTTTGGTGTCTGCCTCCCCGGACAGCACGCCAAATACACTAAACTTTATCCTTCTTGATTATTAGGGACCGCAAACTCTTGAAAAAGAATATTACTGCGTAACACTGTGTCTACAACGAGCACGTCAGTTGTTGTTGTAACTCAGGGAAAGAAGAATGGTTGAGTAAATAGTTTTTTTTGTGCAAAGAAATCAACATATTCTTGTAGCATCGCAAAACTGAAGTTGAGCTACTGATGTCACATATACTGTTTCCAATGTGTTTACTACGTTTCTGGACCTGAATCATTTCAGTTTTGTTGCTGTCTATGGAGGGACAGATAGCTCTCTGATTTCATCAAAAATATCTTAATTTGTGTTTCGAAGAGGAACAGAGGTCTTGGAACAACATGAGGGTGAGTAATTAATGACATCATTTTCATCCTGGGGTGAACTAATCCTTCAAAGTTAAATCTCACTAAAAATACCAAAATATTTTTCCTCAAAATTGTCCGCAACTTCATTTACACTAACTGAGAAGAAAATGCAACAGTTGACATATGAAACTGAGCAGATTCACTACCAACGAGAGAAAGCGGGGGTCACTGTGATTCTGTAAATACTGAATACTAAAGTTTATCAGGAAAGCCTTCTAGTGACCAATTATCTAGCAATTCAGTGATTGTCATTGTGAACACAGTTGGTGCTGGAACGAGGTCTTGGATCCCAGGCTTGGCACAACTTTTCAGCATTTCAAAAGCAACATTTAAAACGGCAAACACTGCAACACCCACACAATGCTAAGATCCAGTCGCATTCTGGTTGCAGCTGCTTTAGCATAAACACAAAGTCAATGAGTCAATGCGTTTGATTAAAAACATTTTCAAATTAAATAGCTCTAAGCGCATTCAAGGTTGTTTTATGTTCTGTGCCAGTTTCATATTTTTCCCCTTCCTCTTTTTTTTCCTTCTCAAACGCAGTGATCCATGAACATTGTTTGTATGAAAAGAACTACTGGCGTGAACAATTTTGCAGGCCTGCCAGCAGTGGCAAAATTGACCATGTCCAATCTCTGATATTTTATTTCCGTAAATGACAAAACCAGTTAGATATTAGGCATGGGAAAACCATAAGAAATTCAAACCAAAGACAAACACAGCTCTTTATTGCATCTAGGCCAATAAGGAAACCAAACCTACAAATAAGATTACCTTTATTGCATTTTGCGGAAAAGTATTTTTATTTATTGTATTTTTTTTTTGTTTTTGTTAGTTGTTTTGTATACATTCAAATTACAACTGCATTTAATATTTAAAATATTTATAATAAAAATACAAAAAATAACTCATACATACATTTATAATTCTGACTTTTGTTCCTCACCATTATCATTGTATAATGCATAGTTTCTTTTTTTATTTTAATACGAATTCAGTTTTCCCAAAAATACTAAATAAATAAAATAGAGACCTTTTCCCTCAAATTTCATAGAAAAAAAAAAATTAAAATAGCAAGATCTTAACTAAGAATTCTGACTTTACATCTCACAATTTGTATTTTATATTTCACATTTCTAATTGGTTTTGCTAATTTTTTTTTTATTTACACAGCAGAATAAAATGTAAAATATTTTCTCACAATTGTTAATTTTTTACAATTCGGAATTTATATATCTTTCAATTTTTTTCAATTTCAACAGAATATTGCAGTTCCAAGTTTTCATTTAATTTTGTATTTTCTCTCTCTCAAATTTTTAGAACTGCAAGAAAACTTTTTCCATACATTTACATTTAATGTAATGTTTTCAGCCCAGTCTCCTAGAGAAAGATAACTACTTAAAAAAAGCTTGTCTTCCATTTTAAGCAGGTCATCAGAGCGTCACATCAGAGAACTTGCCATAAAGGACCTCCTGCTGTCCTAGGGCTTTTTTTCTCAAGGCATCCTCACCCACGCTTGGTTCACTTGTGTTATGTGGTATAAAGATTCTATGATCCACTAAAGGAAAATCCTGATCCTGAATCCACCCTGAAGCAAGAATGAAACTGCATGCTTCGCTGTGGTGGAGGTGGCCAGGCTCATAACCTACTTGCAATGTATTGTGGGTACTGAATAAGACGCCAGCCCTAGTCCCATAAATGAGTAGGTAGATCAAATGTATATCACAACCACCCCCCAAAAAGCCCTTAGAACCTGTGAATACATACACAATCATTGCCAACTAATCTGACATCAATAAACCAAGAGAAGTAAAAAAAATAAAAATACGAAATAAATAAAAGAAATTATCAAACAATCAACAAATAATTACATATGCAGCTAAATTGTGGGAAAAAAAAAGTTAGAAATGCAAACAAATCTATTCCATTATTCTCCTGTGTTGTGCTGGGTCGTGATGTCACTTTATATAGAAAACAGAGCTCATAAATATTAATTAGTTGGCACTGACATTGCTAGGTAATCTTCCTAGAACATTCACCTTATGAATATTCATGAATCAAACCCTCAGATTTTACAGTTCATAAAACTGATATCCTGTAGAGACATGCTGGTGTTTTATAATGGATTATTTTGTATCTACATCAATGTACATTTGATTTCCTGAAACAAGTCAAAACAAATAGAAAAGTTTGCTTCCATATGTTAGAGACATAAATTCAGCACCCACACATCAATGTTTCTCTCTTGAACAAACACATTCTGACTCACCGGCAGTGTCCATGGCGTAAGAATTAGCAGGCCTGTGGATAGGAGCTCTGAACACATTTGGATCTGCTGACGCTTGGATCTTTTCTTTCCTAGCACAGGGCAAAAGGCTACTTCACCTGTTTTAAAATGTAGGTGCTAAAACTATAGCCAATTACATTGAGCTAAGAAAAGTAAACTACATATTTTACTACAGCCGACAGGGATCTTGGCCAAGAGTGGAGGAGTTCATGCCCTAGTTTGGGATTTAATTCCTTTCGTGCAGGGTCCTAATTCTTTTGCATTGTTGTGTAATTTAATTAAGTTGCCACTTAGTTCTTTTTATGGCTTATTGTAGCTGCTAAGTGAGTTCATTCCATAAAAAAGTACACCAAAGATAACCACCCACGATGTGCAAAACATACCACTGCCTCAAAAGTTTTCTTAATTACAGTGTCAAGTAAAATCTTCAAAATTTATAAGGAGCTCTAATTGACTGTTGTTGGAAGCCAAGAACACTTTGATCTTGTTAAAAAAAAAAAAAAGATTTCCACCAAGCATTCACCGTGAGACACATGCATTCCAGCCAGTTCACAAGCTCTCATGCCACACCTTGTATTTCTCACGCTAAAAAGAAAAAGATAACGATAACTTGTATATGCGATTAATAGACGAAAATAATTTGTATAATAAATAATTGTAATAATCATTAGATACGCAAAACATACTATGATGAGATTCTTTTCAATGAGACCAATAGTTTCAGTGGCAGTGTTTAAGGTAAGTTGGATGTGATTACAGTTAAGATCACATTAAAAGATATACTACCTGCTACTAGTCACATGTTGGGTTATGTACAAAACTAAGGCAAGAAAAGTTTTTCTATTTTGTAAGAGATTGAAAAACCATGTCCCTGTCTTCACATCCTTAACAGTACATGACAAGCCAACAGGCCTTAAAACGGAAGGCACTGTTGTTCAAACGCTAACAGCTCTATGATTTTCTCCATCTGTATGTTCACATTCATGTGAGGACACGCTCTCATTTCTCATCGGAGTTCATCGAGCCATATTTTTTTGTAATCAGAAGAGAGGAATGTACTCAGAGACTGTAACCATTATCGTGTTGCCTTTTGAAAGACACCAGTTCACTTACAACCGTCAATAATTGGAAAACCCCACACTTCACTGCCCTCAGATAATTCGCTTTCAAAGTATTTAATTGATCTAACTTTAAATAAAACAGATAATCATCTAGGGAAGGGAATCTGTCAATCCCACGAGGTTGTCAACTCTCCATACTAAACTTTTTATGATTGAGCATGCTAACCTCTATATAAAACATCATGGACTTGAATAAAATTGTCTAGTCAGTAGTTGTCCTCCCACCCGTATGTCTCAGATGGCACATTAACGAACACTGGAAAGCACTTTGCAAGCTATAATCAAACTGCCAACTACTTCCGAGAGTTTGAGACAAACAAAAATGTTTAAAAGGTACCTGGTTGATATTGCAAGCACTTTAGAGGATGAATAAGTTTGTGAGGTCTGTGGAATCAAAGCTTTAAAGGTTTTGAGTAGCAAAAAGAGGTGGCTTGAAGAATTAAACAGCACTGGGGACCTGGAAACCCTTGTGATGACCCTGTACGTCATTTACGGCCTCTAAAAAGCACTTGGTCGCCAACCAGTAAGTTTAATTTCCAAAGTTTGTGGCCAGAATATAAATGCATTTATTCATCCAGAGCAACTCCTGGAGCCCCTCATGCACTCATTTGCAGAGTCTGCACTGGTGGCAGACTTCACAGAGAACTATTACCCAGTGGTCCTTGCGGTAAAGTGCAAGCCTGAAAGGGCTGAGGGTACCATTTGGGACCGAGCCCATGTGGACAAGACTTCAATAATGGATGGTTCTAGCCTTGAACATTCCCATACTCAGACACCCTGATCGCTTAACTGTACCCCATCTGGCATAACCAGGTTTCGGGAACTACCAGAAAAACCCTTGGGTCTCCCACAAATAGTGTAGGTGGAATTAAGTCACGGATGGAGAGCGCTATCTCTGAATCAGCACATGACTAAGACACTTCCTCACCCTGTACAAAATGAGCACTGGGAAACACACAGCACTTATGGAAATACACACTCTCAAGCACAATTCATTATATCAGCCATAATTCCCTGAGACTGTAATGCATAGCCCCATAAAGTATTAAAATGTCTTCCTGTGTGCATATTCCAGACAATTAGGGACATCTCAGCCTTTCATCTCTGCCTGACATAAGGAAACAGAGTGGCCTGCTATCCCACTGTGTTTTCTTTTGTTCATTGGCCCTTCAAGTAAAGCAGCAATTAATCATTCCTACCACAGGAAAGATAGGAAATTTACATAAGGTAAGGTAATAGTAATGCATTGTCTCTTGAGGTTAAAAGGGAGTTCCAGAATCACTGTTCCGGAATCAGTTTAATCTAGTATGTCTGTATGGAGCTGCGAAACATCCAGTCAGAGTTTGTTTTTAACATGATGTTTAAAGCAGCTGAATCTGAAATGTTTTACTTTGTAGCTTTTCACTAGGCCAGGGCCTGCCCATGAGGCTGAACCACCAATCACAGTTAATTTAATTCGGCATCATGTTTGGGGTAGGGCTGGGCGATATGGCAAAAAAAGTGATCACGATTTTTCTTCCCATATCGAACGATCTCAATTTTTAATCACAATTTTTTTTATCAGAAGACATCATGCAAAGTAGTATGATAATAATTATAAAAACCTATTTATTGTGCATCTGGATGTAATGTTTTAATGTAA
>JAUCMT010000099.1:371724-385252 GCA_032357475.1 Enteromius thamalakanensis
TTTCCTGAGGTGCTTACACTTAAAATGAGCCGCGTCTCCACTTTCCGTCATTTTTTAAATATGACGCCTCCTCTCCCAAAGCCTTATGGGATAGGAAAGTGTCCATGGTATGCTTACTACAGAATTCGGCCGGAAGTAGAAGGTCATCCGGGTACTTCTTGCCTACTGAATTTCGAATGCTATGAGTTCGGACATACTACTCGCCTCGCATGCTGTTTTTCGTGTAGTATATAGCAGGAAAGTAAGCGATTTCGGATGCAGCAATAGTCTGCTGGGTGCTGGAGTGCCATCCAGTGGCCTGATCTGGCACCTCCAGCTGACCGTGAGTCGTGACATCCATATTTTACTGTAAACAAAATTGGTTTGATCAATAATTTAGGACAACATTTGTCTTTACATTACCTAACCTCATCAAAATAAGTGTTAAGCAATTTTCAACCGTCCTAAATACTGAAAAATGTTTAACAAATTTTTATGTAAATTTAACGTAATTTAAGTGGCATGCAGGCTAATTGTACAAAAAAAATACATATAAGTTCTACTTAATGTAAATTTTCCATTTTAAATTTCTTTTACATTTTAAATCGGTATTTTTTTCAGTATTTAAATTAACAGTATTTTGTGTATTTCATTTTTTAATAATTTTTTTTATATTATATATATATACGTATATATATATATATATAATAAAACAAATGCTCCTCATCACCATAGCTTATATGTTAGTGGATTAGAAACCAGCAGCAAAAAATATCACAGAATGGCCCCATGCAAAATATTCCATATTTAAGTTTTATGGGGGTTTGCGATATAGGGTTAGTGAAGAAAAATATATGTATATATATATATATATATATATATATATATATATAAATGGCTGTGTCCAAAACAGGAAGGCCTCTAGGCACGTCCAAATTCCAGTTTGTGTAAATGTATATATATAATGTTTTGCACTTTTGATGTTATTTCTAGAGCGGAATCAGTACTATAGTAATCAAATATTTGTTTAGTTTATCACAAAAACTCTATTCTGTTCTATTTTGTTGTAGATTATTAAACAGTTACGCTGCCCCAGAAGCCTGTCCAAAATCAGTTTCAAAAGGGACCTTCCTACAAAAACGCTGCCTTCGAACTCATTGCCTCAGAAGGCATCGAGGCAGGCTTTCGGACACATCAATAATTTATTATTTAACAAAAATCCTAGCTGTTGATCTTCATGAGACTTCATTACTAGCTCAGTTCAATCCTGCTCACCCAGGAGAAGTACAAGAAGTTGAAAAAAATCAAGAATGATAAAGTGCAATCCATGTACTTTTTTCTCCGATTTGAATATATCTGTATCACATTCACATTTGGGTCATTTTGGGGTTGAACAAATGTTTATTACAATTTCGTGTGTCAGCAGATGTAAAGCATCTGGTTAAGTATATTTAAGTGCTTATTTATAAATTAATTGTGGGTAGTGGGGTGAGGATATAAACACTTGCAAATTTAAATAAATGTAATAAACTTAACTTTTATAAATACTTTAACCTCACCATAAAAAATAAATAAATAAATAAATAAATAAAATGTTTAAGCCAGCCTACTCTGACATTAGAGTGTTTGGGTTTGGTCTCATGAGTAAACACAAAGCCAGCTCGATGAACAGGGAAGCTCACTAATGAATAAATCTTTGGGTTTTTCTGCTTCATGGCCAAGATAAACAAACTTTTTTTCTTTTTCTTTTTTCTGCCTAAATGTTTTTTTTTACTCTTTTCCTCCCATTCAAAAACAGCTACAGCTGTGCAGACCTCAAAGATAAACATACACACAAATGTATCTAGCTGCAGATATGTCATATATATATATATACATATAGTACTGTACATACCCATGTCTTTATCCCTATATATAACTAAAAATAAATATATGTAACCTTTTTTCTGTTTCTGTTTTTCTGCATTTTGAATGCTAAATTTTTCAAACTGAAAAAATACTAAAAAGGCTAATGAAAATGGCGAACTAAAATGTAATCTAAAAAGACAACAAAAAATGAGAATGTAAAAAAAACACTTGTAAATAGATAATATATATATATTCACTCAATATGATTTTATATGGTGTAAAGAAAGAGAACGATTTTGGATATTGCCATCTTTTTGACCCCATACCTGGTTTGATTGAATTTATGGAAAAAAGAAAACAAAAGCAAATATATTTCTTAAATATATTTTATATGTTATATGTATATTTTTATCTTTTTATTTCTTAAATTATCTTTTTATGTTTCACAGAAAAAAACATCCTACTAGTTTGGAATGACAGAATCTTTATTTTCGGTTAATGTATCCCCTTAACTGATTTATGTGCCTATCAAAAAACTTAAGAAGTCCTTTTTTGACATGCTGCATGTTATTTAAAATAAATAAATAAATAAATAAAAATAGCTCCTCACAAATATAAAAAAAACAGGACACACACATACTCTCATGCATGCCTAGTCTAAGATAAATTTGTTTTCTAATGATACCAGTAAGGTAACTCGATGATATTTTATGCTTTCTTTTGCATGTTTCATCAGTCACTTATTTAAACTGCTGATTAAATTTACAGTGACTCAAGAACAAGCCCCCCGGAGACACAAACACACCCACCCACTCACACACAGTGCTGGAGGACCAAAAATAACCCCTAATAATGTCTATTTGTGGTGCACACACACTGTGACAAGCTTGTGTCAATCACACACACACACACACACTCATTCCCCCTATGGCCACTTGTACCACTTCTCAAATCTGGAGCTGCGAGCTTGTCAGGTGAATTTAAGTGTGATGTTGTGACACCACAGTAGTCATTAGCAGTTCTCTCTCTGAGTCTCCATCATAAATGACTGGTATGACAGGAGGATTATGGGTAGTGGAACTCCCCAGGCTCATTGCTCGCTCACTGAGAAACACTGCAGTCATTATTATCCAGAGTCATACTTGTACTTACTGCAGATATGACACAAAAATTATCAAAAAGTAACACGGTATTAGAGGTTTTGACATGGTACCACAATATTGCAATGTTTTTGGACTGGTATGGGTCAGGTTTAATATCTCCATGTTAAAAAAAAAAAAAAGTGCAGGGAACAACCTAACATATCTTCATAATTACAGGGTATATGATTTGGAACTGAAATGTGACAACATGCCCCATAGGTAAGGTACATTGTACAGTAGCATCTGAAGGGTACACTGTAAAATGCCCATATATGACAGAATAAAATGTTATCTAATCTAATGGGAAAAAATATGCAAGACAAAGTACAAAAGTAAATAGATTAATAAAAGATTGTAGATTAAAATAATTGCATCAATATTTAAATTAACACTTTTTTTTAGTTAATTAGTAAAATAAATGGTCGGTGATATCTTTAAATTCTTTTTTTTATTGTCCTTTCGCTTTATATATATATATATATGTGTGTGTGTGTGTGTGTGTGTGTGTGTGTGTGTTTTTGTTGATATGGCAACCAGTTTAGTTACACTACAAGTGCACATTCAAAACAGTTAAGCACACTTCTTTGTTAAAAGGGATTCTGTGACAGTTTGATATACCATGGTATGTATCAAAGTGAAAATGTATTACTATCAGATACCATAGTATTTTTGGGTAAACATAGTCTTTAAGGACACAAAACACTCTAAGCAAACCTGGTTCGGTAAGGAACTACCAAGCTACCAAATCAAACTCTGCAATGAAAGAGCTGATACTTCAGTGAAACAGCTGAAATGTGTAGTAACTTTCCTGACCTTTGTAAGAGTGTCTTATGAGAAATAATCTCCAGCTAGGAATACCCTTCATGAAAGTATTTGACATGGCACAGAGCGGAAAAATTTTGAGGGCAAAATAAAAATATTATGTTATATCTTTTTCTAGGTGTTTGTTTAGTCTTTTGGCTCAAGTGCTGTAAATATTTCAGAAAGAAGTAAATCTCTTTATGAAACATAAACCTATCTATCTTGCAAAGAAAGGTGTGTCCTGTATTTAAAACCAGTCCATCTCATTTTCCTACAGGTGGTCATTTATAAGGTCTATATGCAAACACACGAGCACACAAAAGATTCAGTGTCTGCCACTTCTCAAACATTTCATAAAAACAAATATTTAAAATAATAAAACAAATTGATAAAACTAGATATAGTTCAGAGCAACGGTATGGGACAGGTATGAGGGTAAAGATGGAGTACACACGAAATTACATATCACACTTACATTAATTGAATTTTTTATAACTTTAAAGGATATACTGAAATGCAAGATGAATGTAATGTTTTGGACACCATAAAGCCGCTCACAGCACGATAATGATAAAGATGCGTCCACACCACAACTAAAACGATAAAGCCACAGATATATATATATTTTTACTTTTTTTTTTTTTTCAGCTAAAGAACGATAGAAACATTGACATCCAATCAGAATCAATCCTGTGATTCACGTGCTTGAAAATTTAAAGCGGCAGACACGCTTCAGCTTGTAATAAACATGCATTATCGCTCGCTGGTGTGGACGCAAATGTAGTTATTGTTATCTTTATAGTTATCACGCTTGGTGTGAACAGGCCTTAACTACTGTATATGTTAAAACAAATGAAAATGTATTATAGCCTAGTTTATAGCTCAGCTTAACTTTAGAGTGCTTATTTTAATATGGAATTTCATAAATAGGCCTATTTATGCACATGCGCTGGCAAGCATTTGCAGTAAATTTGAATGTCAAAATTAAAACCAAGTACTTTACATATGCTTCAGACTGAATTAGTGATTTCAGCATATGCATCTGAAATCTGCACACCAAAACAGCAGCCTGAACACAGTCTGAGGAGGACAGAAGAAAACAGTGTGGTCAGAGGAGAATAAGACAGGGACAGAGAGTCGGAGGATTCGTTTTAATTGCTCGTATATAAACAAATCAGTCATAAGTGGGTTTTGCTTGGTAAGTGCGTGGGGGTCATGAAGGCTGCAAGAGCATTCCTTGTTCTTTCAAACACCAGATAAGGTAACAGAAAACGGCACACTATTATGACAGCAAAATACACAGGCTACTTGTTAAGAGATAATATCTTTATCTACTGGAAAATCCCATGCGGCTGGTACCTGTGTTTTGGAAACTAGTAAATAGAATTTGAGCTACTGTCATTTAATTAAGTTCTAAGAAGCCACAACTCTTGTGTGTTCCCTTTTAAGGGGGTAATTGACTAAACATTTGTTCTACTTTTTCATGGATATTTGTGCATGTGCTTTTTTTCACTGCCCACTCAAAATCCAGTTTATAAGCATTGTTACACAATGGTCCCAAGTTTCATTCATTACAAACATAACTCAAAGATTTGCCATTTCCTGGTATTCAACTGAAAATGATCAAACAGCATTTCAATGTTTTGATTGGAACTACAATTCTCAACCTGTGGTTAGAAGCAAAGACAAGTTGACTTCAGTGTATATATTTTATCTTGTCAACAGCGAAGTGAATTAGTCATCAGATGCCATGTTCATAACAGCAGAAACTTTCAACACTGTCTAATGAGTAATTTGTACATATTCGTACGAGGTGCCAAACTTGGGCCAGTTCATACTAATTCACACGACTTCACTCTAAGATTTGTCTAAAACCACGTGAAGGGTACAGTAGGTTTAGGGGTGGGGTTATGTTTAGTCTTGTAAAATACGTACGATTTAGAATAAATCGTATGAATTAGTACAAGTGAGGTCGTACAAATTCGTACAAATTAGCGACCTCTTAAAATATGTACAAATTGCCATGAGATCAGGTTGGAAATTTTACAACAAATTGTTGTGGAGAATGCTGTTCACTATGGAAGCCCCGTTTCCACCACTGAATTAAAAAATATATACACATATAGGAACCAACTTATAAAGGGAAGACAATCACTGATAATATACTAGACACACCTGAAATGATATGCTAATTAACTGAAACTGGGTCACAGCGGAGAAAACAAAGAGCACATGGGAAGATGACAACAAGAACATCAAAACATGTAACAGCGGTGTCTGTGATATTATTTTTTTAACAATGTTGTTCCTTATGTTTTGGCCAACTAATTACGCCGTAGATGCTCTTACTGCGTGCACGTTTTAATATATTTTGATACATAAAAGAAAGAAATAAATACAAATAAAGAGCCAGATCACGTAAACTGTTAAGACTGGCTATTGTAATATCAGTATCTGGTAAGATTACTCACGTTCATTTCTGCACTCGGTTACATATGTTTTAATTATTAAAATTAAACAAGAGTTTACCACAAATAAATATCATAACGGTTGAACTAAAGTAACCACACATTAACATGGTTTTGCTGTACTAGCCATTCAGCTTCACCATGGTATGTGTGATTATACTAATTGTAATCAATCTGAATGACTATAGCAATGCACGCATACAGAGCGTGTGATCTCTGTGGCACCCAGATGAACAAAACAGGCCCTCTCACCTCTGTAATAAACAGGGAGGTGTTGGTCCCATCCGAAATTGTATATGAAAATCGCGGACGACAGGTGATAAGAATCGAAGCTCACACGTACAGTAGTTTAGAAAACTAGTCCCGTCTAAATAAGGCGACAGAGCATACATCCGCTAGGTAAACAATCAAGCTGAAAGTCATCATAGCTTGCGTAGTACAGACCCAGCTCCCAACACAACTTTGTGTATAGATTAACGCCAATGTTTCTTATCGCGTGACAAGAGTCTTGCGTTAACGCAGCACGTTAAAGCTGATAACGGCTCACCCCTAATATGTATATATATATAATGGTGATTATCTTTATCTCACAGTTCTTCTCAAGTTTACATCTTGGTACTGTATATTCTGAAGTCAGAATTGTGCGGTAAAATGAGTTTCAATCTACTAATTCTGACTTTTTCCTCAAAATTGCATGATATAACTTCACAGTTTTAAGTTCTAAAGCTAGAATTACAATATATAAACTTGCAGTCATAAGAATTAAAGTTGCAATTGCGAGTTATCTAGTCCAATTCTGAAAAAAAATTAGTTTATCTCCCAATTCTGACTTTGTAACTCAAAAATTCAACCCAGTCGCACGGCTGGTCGTGACAATATCACGAAATTAGCACGAAATCTATTTATTCATGTCAGGGACACGAATATTTAATTATTTTCGTAACTCCAGCACGAACGTAAAACTACGATTCGATTGGATGCATCTTTTCGTGCTGGGTTCACGAAAGTCGAGTAAGAATCGTGTCAGTACCACGAAAAAAAACATGCGACTGGGCTGGAAATACCTATTTTCAATATAAAAGTCACATTTCAGGGGCAAAATACCATTTTATAGTCACATCAACCCACGAATAAGAAAAACATCCCGTGTAAACAGTGTTATATTAGCCCAATTATGTGTTAAAACTACAGACTTGGCAAATATGACATTTAAGCTTATTACTGTATTTGTAAAATGATGTATATCTTCTGCTTTCCTATCGGACAATGGCGATGAAATTTGGTGTTATTTTCATATGCCTTTAATCTTATATCATGACTTGTAATTTTGCATTAATTCTCTAGTTATGAGTTTAATCATGTGTTTTTTTACATAATTCTTAAAATATTAACTTTAATCCCATAACTAAGCCTACTATTTAAATGCTATTTATGCTATTAATAAGCTATGCGCACATTTGACATACAAGACATCGCAAAAGTGTGTATAAATGAGGCTTTTAAGCTTTTGTTTATGTGGCAAAACGTATGAGAATTTGCCAGAGTTAAAGAGGACACTAGGACAGAAAAGTCTTTCCATGTCGTAAGCAGACGGGTGGGCAGCCAGTCAAGAAGAAAAGCACTCTGAGAGATGCAGTCTGGGTGGGCAGGACCCGTACAAGGTAAGAAAAATCAATAGCAAGGTACATATGTGTGGAAGGGAGCCGAGGCTTATTAGAGCAGTTAGATAGGGATTATCTGAGACTGGATGCTCGATGCGTCTTTGTCGAGAAAAAAAATCTATTGATCACGCCTTACACAAATGCCTCAAACGAATTGATTATGTCAGGAATTGTTTGTTTGATCCCACAGAAAATATGCCACGGCATCTTGGTGCTAAAAGCCAGAACATGTTTTCTCATAGTCACTGCTGTCTTTTTAAGTATTTGCCCTATGAATCATCCATAACTCTCTTCACGTCACTTTCACATAACCTTCTTCACACTGCCCTTGGTTTGAGCTCCGCACGCATTTCAAAAGCCAAACCACAAATTACTTTCAAGCTCGAATTGACCACTATTAATGAGATATTCAACATTTGCATGCTAACAAGTTTTGATCAAATTTGTCCAGTTGGTTGAACTTTACAGATAAATAAATAAGAGAAACGCTGAATGTGGAAACAAGACAGTGCACTGTTACATAAAACAATCCTTGTGCTGAAACAGCAAAACCTAAAGTAGATTTTCTGAAGAAAATGTGAGCGGTGCTTTCCATGCAAAATTTGTGTTACAATACTTTTTAAGTGGGAGGCAAAGTTGCTTTGTGTGCCGTTAAAAAAAAATTATACTAAACTTTCAGATCTTCAAACTTAAAACAACATAAAACAAAGGCAATCTGAAAGAGATGTGTTTAACACAGCATCTCAATTGAGTTCAAGTCAGGACTTTTACTAAGCCACTCTGAAACTTTAATTTAGCTTTTTACTGAACCCATTCAGAGGTGGACTTACTCCCATGCTTCAGACCAATATCTTGTTGCATGATCTAGTTGCACAAGAGCCTTAATTTACAAGAATTCTCTACAAGGACATTCTCCTTCAACAAGGGTCTCCAATGCTGCTTCTGGAGGGCTTCAATCAAACGAAACACATCGTAACTAATCAAGAATTTACTAGGAATATTGGAAACTTCAAGGCAGGTGTGTTAAGCTAAACTCTCCAGGACAGTGACCCTGCAGGACTGAGTTTGGACACTGTGAATTTTCAACAGTTTATTTATGTTTCCTTTAATTACTGGAAGACCCTAAGCCAGGCATTTTCGGCCAGTGTCTTTTGGATAGTGCTGCCATGAACAAAGTCCTTAATTGATGTAAGAAAGACCTGTAGTTCCTCCTGTGCTGTCCTTGGGTCTTTTGTGACTCCCTGGATCAGTCGTTAATGTGCTTGTGAAGGACTTTAAGAAGGTCAGACACTTCCATTTGGAGAAAATGACACTTACTATGGTTCTTTGTCCAAGAGTATTTGAAATAGCTTTGCAACCCTTCTCAAAATGATGCACTTTAATCATCTTCCTCTTCAAGATTCCTGGAACAACATGGGTTACCGAGTACAAACTTTTCACCAAGTTCATGCTATTGAACAGTTAAGTGTCCAAGCTCGCAGTAATCAGATTTGGTTTTGTCTTGTCCAGCCGAAGCCCATTATGAATTGGGACATACTAAATAATTTAGTATAATATATACACAAATGTGTATATGATGTTTATGTGTTTGGAAAGATTTTGTGTACAGATGACTATGTTACCAAAACAACATCCCCATTCACACAAATATACTAAAAATACTGTGTTATGCATGGCAGGCCAGTAGATGGCGATCACTTTCTTAGCAAATACGCATTCCTATAGATTAAACACATAATATGCCTGCACATGACTCCAGCAATAAAAAGTGTGTGCTTCTGCTCAGACCCTGACGTGACGCTAAGCTCTTTTCCACGTCAAAGACGAAAAAGAGTTTTTATAAATGTTAGCTTATAAATATAAGCATATGCACACTATAAGATCAAATTGATGTGTACGCACACTTATGAGGTCCCGGTTTTGTTGAAGTGTACAGTAAGTGAACAGCCAACAGTTTTCTATTTTTAGTTGAAACGATCGAAACACTTTCCATCAGAACGGAAATGCTATATGAGAGTTCAAAACTTTGGATAAGTATGTTTGTTTTAGAATGGTTAATATTAAACAAACTAGATGTCTAGATTGTAGCTAATTTGTCTACTTTGCTACACTGAACCTAAACTTAAAAACATTACGGTATAAAATAAATGTGGTCATTTTCCATTCTGCTGGGATTTCTGTCAGTTTGAGAGCACTCACAACCACTTTTGTTGTGCAATTGAATGGAAGGTCTTCTCTCACAGAAACTTAACTATCCAAGGGGCCATTAGAAGGTGAAAGCAGGCATCTCTGACAATGCGCTACCTGTTCCGGATCTCCGGTGACTGCCACTTCTGCTCTCCATTCAGTGAACTGTGAAAAGCACTGGAGTGCATGCCATCCACAGGAGACTGGGAACGAAATTGAGCTGCCTGTTGAGTTACGTTTTCATTTGCTGGAGAAGTCCACGGAAGATCTTGATAGGACAGGTGACAGTTTGTTATTGCCTGAGACTGAGCTTTCCAAGTAAGGTGAGGAGAAGCGCGAGTGGAAGGTTTCAAAAAATAAAATACTTCACAGAGGCTTGTTTTAACACCTGATGGCTTTCAGAACTTGGAAAAGAACTATAGAAAACGCCTGAAAACTTTTTTTCTGTTTGTTTGTAACTTAATTTTCTGTTAATCTAGACACAAAGAGTGTTGTTTACTCTTGTTTTCCAAGCAGCGTCTTGTTTGTAGTCAAGATCACAAGAAAATATAAAAATTGTTGCCTTTTTTGGTATCACAAGAAAAAGTACTGTTTAATACTAAATAAAAAACTGAAAAATGCATATACTTTATTCTATTTGAACAATAATGAAGACAAGCAACATCTGTCCCATGTGAATCACTGACTTATAAAAAAAGTGCTTTTCAAAATTGTGGCATTTCACAGTCAAATTCATTCCATTGGAAAGATGACAGATTCGCTTTGAAATGCTGGTCCGTGTCCAGTACAGCTGTTTTTGTGTTTTGCCCAGAATTATTTTTTGTATCCCAAAGGCTGCTCAGTCAGGAAGGACTTTTGTCAAGGGTAAATGTTTCTCTAACAAACAGAACGGTGTCAATCAGTGCAGAGCCACGTTGAGCAGCCAGTGCAATTCTGGTCAAAATGTCATTGAAGTCGACTGCCTTTATTACAGCACAGGAGTAATTTTCTGTGAGTGATAGGAAATTGAAGCACTCCCTTTCTTTTCTGAGAGATCTTTCTTTTCAAATCTAAAACCTTCCTGTAGAGAAAAGCTACTGCATGTTTGTACAGAAGATTTTTTTTCAATCTGAAGAAGCTAATAAATGTGTTCTGAGGTTACTTTGATCTAATTTGCTCGAATACTAAACTGCCAAGTCACACTTGCTGATCTCAAAGAGAGACGCTAACATCAATATTTACTACTTACTAGGTTATCTACACTAAAAGTTACTCTTAAATAATAACTGAATCTATTGATCTTATCAAGGTTAATGCATTTTTCAGTGTACAGTATGAAGTTAAGGTTCATCAAGACAAATTGCTTCTTGACAAAATTGAGTATATAAATGCTTTACCTGTAATATTCATAAACCATGTTGATATACAGATCTTTTGGTAGACTTATAGGTAGACCTATTTGGCACCTTTTTCTTATCCTCTTTCGTTCTTTCCTTCAGTCTGTCGTTCTGACTCATCGGTGGGTGAGGCAATAATTCCACTGCGGTGCCTCCATCTGGCTCATGAGTAAAACATTAAAGGCGAGGAATATTGCTTCCATTATCTTTATGATTTCTGTGCCACAGGAGATGGAGGGTTTCATATCCAGGTGCTCAGAGCTCATCGGCTTCATTTTGTCTTATACTAATACGTTTCAAATAAATGTAACTATGAAGCGGATCATTTTATTACACGAAAAGCCTGTTTTCATTAGTCTAGAGGTGTTTGCTCTCTAATATTTCAAGAATGCATCTGTGTATTGATTCAAATATACAGATAGCTCTTGTTTGTGTAGCGGTTTAGTATTTGTAATGAGCAATTTCTATCTTTTAACAAACTCTAAAAGGCATAGTTCAATTGCATGCAAGCAAAGAACTAACTTTATGCTAACTACATGTTAAGCATGTTAGCATGTTGCTAGCGACATGCTAATTATGCTACTTTTGTTTTAACATTTTACTTGTTTTTACATGTTGTTAGCATAACGCTACAACATGTGGCACATTGTTATGTGGTTACATGATGCTAATACAATAAGGGTTACTATTATTGCCTATAGTTAGCATTAGGGTGGTGGGAAACGCCCCATCAAGGACCATGTCATTTTTTTTTGGACAGATTGACTTTCTGTGAAAATGTGTCCAGAAAGGTTATCATAGTTTTAGTGACAATTAAATATATTATAAACAAAGTATGAAATATGAGTTTTCATGTTAATAGAATTTAATGTGTAGAAAACTAAATGTACGAAGGGGGTACATTTACCCCACTGGTGAGCAAGTGATGTAATGCAAGCATTTTTTTTGCAGGTCTTTTCTCTTTTTCCTTTAAAGACACTTATATTATTCTTTACTTTGCGGTTCAGTGCCTCTTTACAAATCAGCCATTGCTCCAGAAATGACAAACAATTACAGAAGTGACAAATCTATAGGAAAGACTGTAAATACAACTATCACTTCTGAATTAGAATTGCAAATGGCTTAATAAAAGAAAAACATATTTGCATGCCACTTTTTGACTGGATGAACAGTGATAAGTTATTTAAAAATTTGACCACATAACTAAATTACCATTACATTAACATTGCAGTATGTCGTTTTCGTTGAGTTGTTGAGTGACATGAATTATTGTGTGTACTACTGGCCCTTTTCATCATCATGATTTGTACGTTTTGACACCAAAACTGGCCTTTCCAGACTTTGAAGTACCTCTCAAAACCTGTTCAGCACACACACAGTTGGATCAGGTCCCCTAATCCTGTTATCATTGCAGTCAGGCCATTGATTAAAGAAAAGTCAGGCTTTTATAGCCCTGACAAGAAAACCCCACGAGAGAAGCCAATTCTGAATTATTCCTCTTCAGATCCATTTGCAGTCTTTGCTGGGATGCATCCAGCTGAAGGGAGATGCTTGGGCTTCTGGAAATGCCATGCTCTTCTGTGGAGGGATTAAAGCTCATGACAGTAGGAGGCCGATAGTATCTCAATGCTGTTCAGGCTCAAATTTGCTGGTCGAGTCAGATAGACATAGATTGCAAAGTCAGCAGACAGTCAGGGTTGAGCGCCAGATTGATTGCAGCTAATCAGGCTCAATCATCTTTCCTCTGATTGGCGGAGATGAGTCTGGGAATGAAGCCACCCTAGGCTTTATCTCGCCTGTTGAGTGTATTATTTTTATGAGATCTGTTTCTATCTCTGCTCTGTTAAGTTTTGGAGTGGACAGCTGGACACACTTTATTTTAAGGTCCAGTTTTCGCTATTAACAAACTGTTAACCATGATTTTTGCCTCAATAAACTTCCAATTTGCTGCTTATTAATAGAAAGGTAGTTGTTAAGTTTAGGTAATGAGGTTGAGAAATGAACATTCAATGCACGAGCAACAGATCTGGTTGACATTCCTGCTGTCAGCATGCCAATTGCACGCT
>JAUCMT010000099.1:406410-423662 GCA_032357475.1 Enteromius thamalakanensis
TTACTTACATGCCCTAATTTAACTTTGGCCTAATCCTGATTATATGGTTAGGCATAATATCATGCATTATTTATTGTTATTATAATAAGTATGTGTAACATCTGTTAAAAAGGAAACCTTAAAATAAAAGGGTTTCCCAAAACAGATGCAACTGCAATCCGTTATAGCCGCAGAGTAAAAAACACGCAATTAAATTTAATTACAGTTACTTACTGTATGTTAACGCTTACAAAGGGTGTTTCACAGAATCTTTTCCGTAAAAGCTGAATAATAATGTTTTGTTACGGGTTTCTCTCATCCATTCACTTTGACTGTTTTGTTCTCCTCTCACAGGCCCCGAGGTTTTTCCCCTGTCCTGCGTCCCAGGGGCCGTGCTTTCAGCCATGTTGCCGGCCCAGCGGCGGTCAGATGTTGTAACGTCCCAGAGCATATCGATCCAGGTTCAGGTTTGCTGTCGTTCATCTATAAATACACCGGGGCTGCTATCGGTGGCCTGCCTGGGGAGGGAGGATTCTCTTGCTGCCAGACTCTTTATCCCATCCTCCTCCCCTCAGGACAGGCTATTTTTGAAGGCGATCTATAACCCCCCGGCACCCTGCCGGTCCGGTTCTAGGCTGTAGATCAATGGAAAGCTGCAGAACAGTGTGCGGTGAGGGAAGACGCTCCACATTCACCCCACCTGCCGATTCAACACCCGCTCTCATGCTGCGGGGTTGAAAGGGTTAAATCTTCAAATCTTTCACCGATCTATCATTAAAAAGAAAGAGGTATTAAAATAACACACTGATGTTGCAGGGCGATCTCATTCATATTCTGAGTTTTCGCTACAAGGAGACCGTTTCGAATCTTTATACATTTAGAGACTAAAATTATCATTCATTTTAAGTGGTTTAAACATAAACTGTTCACAAAGAAATAAAAGTGGGTTTTTTTAAAGAAAAAAAGTTCAGTTAAGAATGAAAAATGTCACCCTAAGGTAATCCAAAAGGTTGTTTCTCAGATTTGGAGAAATGTATCATTGCTTAATTCACTTAGGAATGGATGTGAATGGGTGCCGTCAGAAAAAAGTTTATCTTAAATGGTTTGAACACAAAGAAATTACATTATATGCTAATCACTAAATGTATTCATATGTAAAATACTTGATGATGCCGCCACTACAATACAATAGAATGTCAACAAAATGTGTGTCTGTTCATTTGTTCATAAATGACTCAAACATTCAATGTCAACATATTATAATTCATACATAAAATGAGGTTGCTTTAGACCCTAAAACATTTTAATAGAATGGTTTACACATAATGTTATGAATTGACATTTTATATGCTTACATGAAAACGTAGACTATCAACATATTGCACATTTTAAAAGTAGTTTGAACACAATGAGCTGACATGGAAACACATTTATTACCACAAATTGTACAGTTAAAACACAAATAAAATGTGGCACTAAAGCAAACAGTACTTACCGTACAACACAAATGGTGAAATTTATACTTACTAAATCATATTTATTAAAATAATAATATAATTTGAACATATATTAATGCTTTAAATGATTTTGCATGTAAAATGTTAATACTTTCTTTGGTGTCATTTCATTGTGAATTCATAAAACATATGTCATCGTATGCCTCTTAAGTAACACATGGTTATGTTTTTCATATGTGCGTGGAAATATGATGCATATTTGGTAACACTGTATTTGATGGTCCACTTTAGATATTCTACTAACAGTCAGTTTGAAACTCCATGTCAGCTAGCAGTCATTAGAGTATTAGTAGACTGTCTGCTTGATATCTCCTAACACTTTATTTTGATGAGTCCACAACACACTACATACTGACTACATGTCAACTTATTCTACTAACCCTAAACCTACCCTAACGGTCTACTCTGAGAGTTATTATACATGTAGACGTGAATTAATAAGAATTAGTTAACATGTAGTTGACAGGTACAGTAGATACAACGTTATTAAATAAAGTGTAACTGCATACTTCATAAACTAAATGACACACAATCAGAATCACATCGGATATTTTTTTGGACTTTAAAAAGAGGACAACACTCTTACCAACCTTCAAATTGGCTTAGTGGTCTTATTTTTTACAAACCTTCTTACCAAGTGTACGTAAGTAAGCTGTTAAATCACCGCTTTTTAGATTCAAGACCTCTGGGCAAAGGCGATGCGGCCCAGTGAAGCCAACCTAAGAGGAGGCTTTTACAATCGATCCTTCATTACTGTGCACCCACTATAACCAAAGACTCTTTCACAGCAAAAACATTATCAAACACAGCTCACCGAGTGCAAGGTAGGACAGTTATTTCAAAGCTGCCAGGCGCTGACATTTCTTTTAATGTTATACCAACTTTATGCCAGAGAGAGAAATTTGGAGTGAAGGATGCTGGGAGCTGGGTCAGAAAGAAAGACTAGTTCAAAAGAGTGCAGCGTCCTCCTTGGGATACAAATACCATCTCTTATTTACAGCATTGAATTGGCAAAACCTGTTTTGGAACAGACAGCAGAATGTTTTGGAATATTTAATGACACAGCGATGCCAGATCTCTGTAATCTGATTGGCTTGGTTTTATTTTCTAGCAATCAACTTGATTAATATAAATATCAGATAAAATAATAATTGATTTTAGGATAAAGGTATCTGTGTGTATATATATATTTTTTTATTTTATTTTTTTATTTTTTTTGTGCAATTTTTCAACTCTGTTACCCATATTTTGAATGTATTTGAATAGTAGTAAACCTTGCTTGGCTTTTTTTATTTTCTAGCAATCTGCTGTAATAAAAACAAAACAAATAACTAATTATGAAATTTAGGGTTATTTAAAACACCTAATTTCTTTATTAAGTTTATATAAATACTGTTTTTATAAAATCTTCCATTGTTTTAACCGTGTTGCCAATGTTTTGGACGTATTTAAATAGTATAAAAATGATAAATATTCAAATATCAATAAAATCCAAAGTTAAATAGTGTATTTCAAAGAAAACAATATGACCAAATGAGTAACAGGGTTGTAACAACAAGTTTTAACAGATTTTAACAAACCTAATTGTTAATTAAGGTGAACAAAAAATGTTTATGTTTAACCATTTTTCTTACAATAACATTGGGTTAAATAGTTGAGCTCAATGAATAAAGTTAACCACACTGTTAATAATGGTAAAAAATTAGAAAAATGTTTGCATTTTTTTTTACAAGAAAATACTAATTTAAGTTTACCTACATCAACATTTTACACTAAATATACAATTTCTTTGTAACAGTTAATTGTCTTTTGTTTAAACCAAGAACACATAGAAATTAAGAAATATTTGTTCATAACTTTAACCATTTTTTCATTTTCTTCAAACAGGGAGGAAATCATCCAGTAACAGGGTTGAATAAATGTGGAATAGATTTAAATATGTGCCTAATAATTTGAATTAAATAATTATATATATATTAGTAAGCCAATTTATACATTGGAAAGTGCCTAAAAAGTAAGCACACCAGTCAGCATTTAGGATAAATAATTTAATGCTAATAATACATCAATACATGTACACTCTCACAAAAGTGAAAGAACCAAAAATTGCCATGTCCTCTCTTTCTAAAAAAACAAACAAACAAAAAACATCAACAGTCCTTTAAATATTGCTTAACTAATCTAAAATTCCCTTTGACAACAATAGCAGATGCCTGAGAGTGGAAACCCTTAAATTAAAGTCGTCGGCACTCGCTCACCGCAAACGCACACACACTTTAAGTAAACTATAGACGGGGGGTCCTACATTCATATCATGCAACCCCTTTTTTAAAAACAACATAACACCACACTGTGAGAAACGCTTTAACAGTCCAAATGAGAGAAGTAGTGACCCAAATACTCTTTTGGTTTTGATAATTCATACTTATTATCAGTTTTATACAGTGTTTGGAAGTTCAGTGGTTTGTTGGTCGTAGCGAATTGTCTGCGTGTTAAATAAACAGTCTGTGTGCATTAGTAAGAAGCGTACGATGAGTTCTGTACAAGTCGTTTTAACAATTGCGTACTGTATAGTGACGGTCAAAGCTGTGGTCCACATCCAGTCGTGGCTCACTCCATCGAATTTTCAGTGGGTTTTGAAACTGGGCCACACAACTAGACTTTTATTTGGTGTAGAAAATTGCAGTTGTCAATGGCTGAATATCCTTTTAAGAGAGCTGTGGCAAGGCGATGGATTCTGAGTGCAGGCAGAGCCTGAGAGTAACATAATCCATTAGCAAAGGATTCTGGGAAAGATAACCCCATGCACACAACAGCAAAGCACTTAAATCAAGATGTCTGTTGGTGTTCTGTAACAAAAACAGCAGTCGAGGCACTCCTAACCGAACAGACTGAAGGAAAGATCGGGTATGAAGAAAGCTGAAGCTTGTTTGAGAACATTCATGAACACCACACCATTAGAACGACAGATCAAACGTGAAAGCCGTCCGAATGGAGAAATGTAGCCGAGAGCTTGTTGGTGGGAAATCAAAGGATTTCTCTCAAAACAGGAATTGTTATCACTGTCTCACATTGCTGTTATGTCTCCGTGTAAACTGTCCATGTCTTTTTTATCTTGTATGATGCTTTATAAATCTGTAATAAAAGACATTTATTATATATTACATGACAGGCGCGTCTAACAGCTTTATGTAGATTTGTTCCTTTTATGTACAAAATCATGTACAAAGTGATTGTAGGTTCTGCTTAGTGTGACACTACATGCTGTCATCTATGTCAAATATGGCTGTCATTATTGAGTATAAAAACATTAGCAAATACAGAGAGCGATGTGAAAAACTGTTCACTAGTACTGAGTTTAAATCTGACTTCCTGATATGATAATATAACCTTTATAAGTTTGTGAGAAGAGAATGAGAGAAGACGACTCAAAATACAGAAGAGACGAGACGACACGAGGACACAAGAAAAGAAGAGACTATAATGAGAAGAAGAGATGAAAACGAGGTGAGTTTAACAGAAGAGACAAATGTGAAGAGACGAGACTGAAATGAGACAAAAAAAAGAGACAAATGAAAGGTGAGAATCTAAAAATGAAGTAAGAATTCGGTGAATAGATAATAGAATGTGAGACAAGAAAATGAGATAAGAAGAGGCACGAATGAGACAATAAAAGAAAAGATGAGAATAAGACAAAAAGAGAAGAGACAATAATCAGAAGAAGAGATAAAAATGAGGTAAGAATTAGGTGACTAGATAATAGAAGATTGTAAGAAGAGAAGAGATAAGAATGAGACAAGAAAAGAAAAGACGAGAATGAGACTAAAACAGAGAAGAGACAAGGATGACAGGAGCAGATGAGAATAAGGCGAGAATTAGGTAAGAATATAATAAAAGACAAGCATGAAAAGAGAGAAGAATGAGACAAAAAGAGAAAAGATGAGAAAAATGGAGAGGAGAAAAGAAAAGACAAAAATAGATTAGATAGAAAAATGAGAGCCGGGACAAAATGAGAAGCGATTGAGACACTATCAGCAGATCTTCCACATTCAGCCTCTCAGCTGCTCCTTCAGAAGCACCGTGAGCACGCGGCTCTAAACAGGATCTCAACCATTCATCACAATGACACCTGGGAAGAGCTATTGCCTTGCAAGGCCTCGTTCCATTCGTCAGAGGACAAAATGTTATGATACGCCAGAGCAGATGAGCGATGCTGGCAGAACCAACTGTGACGGGATGGTGACCATACATGGACTGAGTGGAAACAAAGAGTCCAACCTGAATATGTGTGTTTTACAAGTGAAGTCTTTGGGGAAAATGTATATAATGTTGAGTTTTGAACACCAAACGAGTGTGTGTGTGTGTGTGTGTGTGTGTGAAGGGTGCACTAAGAGCTGGCTGGTTTGGTGTAATCATCCACTCCAGTGATAGTGGCCTTGCAGAAGAAGCAGTCCTTGTTATTCATCAAGTGCTGATTGATACAGGCCCTGAAATAAAAGACAAAGTGAGAGATCGGTCCGTCAGTGACATTTAATCATTTAAAGAGTGCTGAGTCACGTCACGTTGTGAGTTATCTCTGCTGCTCTTGACCAGATACATCAAGGTACTCAAAAACAAACAGCCAAGGGAATTGATTTGATTGAGAGCTCATACAAATAATACTGTGGCGACTTCAATGCAGTGCTGAGACCGCAGCATAATGTGATGTTACGCCAAATGTAATTAGAGGTAGTCAGAATAAATTTCTCAATAAATTATATTACAAACTAAAGTTTTGTAATTAGTAATGGACAGCAATTTTTAATCTATACCCAGCAGTGCCGAAGGAAACATCTTAGTATTTCAGGCAGTGTTTATGTTGTTTGTAAGTAATGGTCATTGAATCCTTTAACGATGTGGTGTTAATCTCTTAAATGGAAGAGTGAATGGGAGAATGGAGCTGTTGATAGGACATTGGCAGCAACTCACTTGCAGGATTTGTGGGAGCAGGGCTTGAAGATGGCTGATATGGAGTGTGCATAGCAGATCGGGCAGAGATCGTCCTCGCTGGTCGGCTGGAAAAGAAAAAAGACTGATTTAATCACTTAAGAAGCAGATACATTGGGTACTGACTTACTGATAGATGTTGACATTGTTTTTCCTTCTCAACAATGTCATCGTATTTAGCAAACTAACTATATAAGGAGTTTTTTGTTGAAGGACTTTCTTTCCGTTAACTGCATTTGCATAGTCCATGCATTATAGTTGTGCTATCACAGCTCAATTATTGCTAATTTCTTTTTCAATTAATTTATTAAAGGCATCATATGATGCAATTGAAAATGTCCTTTCTCTTTGGAGTGTTACAAGCCTGAAGATCCCTGAAGTTGCAAAGATTAAAGGGGTTCTTTATAAGTTATGACTTGTACACTCCCCCCTAAAACAACTTGTTTAAACACGCCCAAACTTTTCTTCTAGTTTATTTTTAAACTCCACCCAAATATTTACACAAAGAAAGAGGCGGAGCTATTATTCTGGTTGTAGTGTTGCTGCAGGTGCCATGTTCTGGAGACCCTAAAAGTCAAACTACTTTGTTTGTGCTTCCAAAAGAGGACACAACAAGTTTTCCAAATATTGGAGTGTGTTCAGCACATTTACGGAGGACTGATTCCTGAAGCTGACAGAGCAGTCTAATGCTTGCTGTGCACAGAGACTAGAAAGTGAGGCAACTCTACCTCTGCAAAAACAATCTGCTGCTGACAACTAACAACCTTTAAGATAGTTAGGTTTTCTTATTTCATGTCCCCACTGGATGCAACAAATGCCAGCTTTGTAGTGTGTTTTATTGTTTTGGTGACCCTGCATCACGTTATGGTAAGAGGTGTAACATTTCAATCACAAGCTTGAGATATTCGGCCAATCACAACACACTGCCCATTAGAGCGCACACCTTACTTTTTTAGAATGATGAGCTTTGTACAAAATGACCTATTTCAGGAGGCGGGGCTTGGGAAACTAAGGAAACAGTTCTGTACAGTATGTGCAAAATAATATGCTTTTTGAATCTTAAACCGCATAAACACATTACATTACACTAAGTGTATAACAAATAACACATTTTTATCATCATGTACAAACTAAGCAATGAAATACACACTGTTCTCTAATTTTAGGAGCCTAACACTTTCAGTGAACTATTGGGTTGTCTGGTTCCACTAATGTCAAAAATGCCTACTTACGGTATTACCGCATCACTGGACTCATTGAGAATTTCTTATGCTACAGAAGACCTATTTTTCCCCCCCTAATACACACTCAAAGTAACAGATTTTAAACTGCACAGCATGTACTTTTTTTGTAATTAGCAGCAAGAGAACAGAGCTTGACCCCTGACCCATTGAAACAGGCTCATGGAGCTTCATTAGTATACAAGCATCTCATTAATATGTAAACCGTATTATTACCCAGACAAGGCAGGAGAAAGTACACCATTTTAAAGAAATAGTTCACACAAATATGCAAATTATGTCATATCCTCCTCCAAAACCATGAATATATTTTCTGCATTAATTAAGCTTTTTATTTGTACTTTAAAAAATTAAACATTCAGAATTTTGATATTTCACAATACTTGAGATCCCGAAATCATACGAGCCACTTTAATTTTGTCATTTTACTAGTGATCCACACTGACTTTAAATGTATGGAAAAGAGTAGCTTGAACATTCTGCTAAATATTTTTTTTCTAAAATTGTTTCCTAAAACATAACTTTTTCAAAATGCACATAACGTACACTCCAAAACACCAGAAAAACGACTTCACAGATATAAAAAAGGAATAAAGTTAAACCGATAGCTTCTGAAAAGTGAAATACAGTGGGTCATGATGGCAAACTCTAGGCAGAATCTATTTTTATTATCTATTCATATGCTATTTACGTGTTCATATGTAGGACAATGCGCATCTGCACATTAAAGCCATCACATATTCAACATACATGACATTTCAAACAAACCTGCAAAGAATATTCTGCATGCATCCCAAGGGGACAAAACACAAGCTAATAAATTCAGTACAGGGAGAAGAGTCTCAGAAATGTCAACAAACTAGAGCAAATATGTACAGAAAATGTATATTCACTTTTGGTGACTCCGACGTACTCTCTTTTGTATATACCATTAATGAATAGAAGATTAATTCTGCCGGACCTGGGACTCAAACCCACGGCCTTTGGGTTGCAAGTCCTACTTCCTATTCATTAGGTCATCTAATGCAAGTATCTACAGTTCCTGCTGTCCTAATTTCAACAAGGCAAATGCTGATGAATATTCTCCATCCATCCTTCAGTCTGAGTCACACGAGACTCCAGTAATCTCCACGCTTTCATCCCAAGGCTTTCCTCAGCTGAGAAGGGAGGGAGCGTGGCTGCAAGTGTTAATTGAGTTCTTAGTACTGATTTCATGGGGAGTAAAGATGAAAGCCTGCAGTGACAGAAGAGCAGCCAGGCCTCCATCCCTGCCAACCAGCCTCACTCCACACACCGCACAATATGACAACCTTATATTTTCATGCTGATGCATTTGTTTTCTCCTGAATCCTACTGGTAGCATATTCTCCCATTTCATTTTCAATTAATGACAGCCTAATATACTGGCCAGATCAATTATTATAGCCACTATTTAACTGTTCGAGGCTAAAAAAACACATAAATAACAACAAACAAACAAACAAACAGATAAATAAAGAAAAAACAATACACTTTGTGTAACTATTTTACAAAACATAAAAAATATTAATAATATTAAAAACATAAAAATAAATAATTGTACAAATAAACAAAGTACATCATCTATTGTACGCAATGATAAACATAAAAAAAGTATTCATACAACGCAAACAACAACAACAGCAATTTAAATAATTAACACGATTAATCGCATCCAAAAACATTTTTAATTTTTCATTATTTAAATAATATATAATTTTTTTGTACTATGCTTATTTATTATGTATATATGTACACACATTCATGTGTATATTTAACTATTTTATATAACTACTTACAACAAATATATATTATATATTATATATTATTATATATATTTTTTGGCATGCTTTGATTTCATGGAAAATCTGTAGTCAAATGGGTTTCAATGTGTTTTATATTAGTAAACAATCTAAATTAGTTAATCTAAATGATTCATTTGTTAAACAGTGCAAGTACTCAAACCTTGACAGGCCTCAACGTAGTGAAGTCAAGGGTACCAAGGACAAGATAAAAGTTATTGAGACCTAATTAATATGAATACCTTAACTGTCCGCTCCATCTACACTGATTAAAAACAGAATGTGAGGCAGAAGCAGCCCTTCAGTTAATTTGAAAGGGCATTGAACTTTCGGAGAGTAAGCCATCTATATATCCTCAGTTACTCTGATAGCCAGACTATCAGGTTCTTCCTCAGAGTTTCATGCGGTTCTTCGACTTGAACAGGGCCTTTTGTTTCTGTGTGTTGGGTCTTCCCCAGTGTCCTTCTATTCTCAAAGTCAAACTTAGTTCCAAGGGGAATGATTGGGTTTCTGTTTGGTCTCTAAGCTGAGTTGAAGGAAATACAAGCCCCTTAAAATCTCATTCACTCCCTCCTAAGTCCGTCTCTTCTGAGCTATTACCTTCAGATCTTGTGTCTGAGTAATGAGGGGAGATATCCACTATCCCAAGGTAATTTGCAGGGGCAGACAGTGACCTTGACTGGCCTGGTTTACTCTGGCTGGGTGTTTTACTCAATTCATACGAGTACTTTATTCAGAAAGCACAAACTAAGAGAGAGATCAGGCAAAGTCAAGACTGGGACTATGTGAGTTAGAGCAATAGTTCATCCGAAAATAATTTAGTCACCTCGGGTCATCAAATTGCTTCTTAATCCGATTTGTAGAAATGTAGCATTATATCACTTGCTGTAAATGGATGTAAATGGGTGCCGTCAGAACGAGAGTCCAAACAGCTGATAAAAACATCACAATAATTCACAGCACTCAAGTCCATCAGTTAATGTCTGAAGTCGAACTGTGCTCGTTTTGTTAAGAAATCTATTGTTAGGACATTTTTAACTTTAAGCCACCATTTCCAGCTAAAATTACAAGTTTGGACTCATTCTGACGGCACCCATTCACTACAAAGGATCCATTAGTGACCAACTAATGCTACATTTATTTAAATCTGACAAAGAAACAAACTTATCTACATCTTGGATGAACTGAGGGTGAGCACATTTTTCATCAAATTTTCCTTTTTTGGTCAATTATTCCTGTAAGGTGTGTTCACATTTACTGTTACTTGCCAAAATTCCAGTCATTTTACTACGAATGCAAAAGTTTAAATTGAGGGCGAAACATTGCCTATAAACATTCATCTCATGATAAAGCTGTTTGATTTAAGAGTGATTCTGTGAGGCTAAAGTCTTCAAGAAACTAAATTCACAACATTTACTTCTGTCATTTCTGTAAAAAAACAAAACAACAAATCCAAGTAAATTAGGATATTCTGAGAAATTTCCAGGGAAAAAAAAGCCAACTTGCTATGAATTTGATCAAATTGAATTGATCTGATTCAGTTGTCACAAAGAAGCCTTGAGCCTTGGCATCAGGCAGAAACTTTCATTTCCAGTAGGAGACTTTCAGATACATTAGTACTACACTACCCACAATTCTGAAGGGAAATCCACCAATCAGAACAAAGATCCCAAACACAGAGTAATAACTGACGGTCAGGGTGATTTTAGGTCATTTTCAAAATACAGTATTTCTATAATATTTTATAGACAATAAATATCAATATGTTTAATAATATGCACTGACCAATGTGTATGTATGTGTGTGTGTGTGTTTACTGCACCTTTAAAAAATGAAGCATACAGAAAGGTTATGTTTCTTTGTGAATGCTGCTTATAAAGCTGTACTGCTACAGTAAATGTCTGCTGGAATTATAACCAGCAGAGATCAACACGAGCTGATGGCTCAATCCATTTATTGCCGCAGGTCATATATATCCCTCTCCAGTCAGAGTCGATGTGCTGAGGAAGCAAGACGCTGTACTGTACCCTTCAGTATGATCAGACCTGAAACGCAAAGCCTGCTGGCTGCCATGTGTGACACCGTTACATTCATGCTATCATCTGAAGTAGAGATCCACTGAAAATGTCATGTTGTAAAAGGCTTTATAAGGATCGGGTGTGAGATTTCCAGTAGCACTGGGTCTGACATCCATCCTAATTTGGTCACTCAGATCAGGACATAGATTTGCTTTGCTGTTTCACTGTACTGTACGAGGCCGCTGCATCAGCGATATGTACATTTCCCATCTCATGCTGCATCAGTAATGTGTGTAACCGCAGGGCGTCCCACCGCGGGAGAGGCAAGATGCCCGAGAGTGCAGACAAATGACCTTTATATTCGGACGGGCCCTTATCGACATGTGCCGGGTTGATATTTAAGAACTGAAACGGTAATGCTTTCTGGCCATTTGCTGTTGTGCTTTATTTTTTTAGTTTCATGCATGCAACATGCAATTCTGGAGCAGCCCATTCATAGTAATGTATAGGTTTGTTTACAGATGCTTTGTATCAATACATCACAACATATTTAATAGAGATGCACATTTAAGATTTCAGGCTGTACTAACTGAGATGAATGGTGAGACAAAGACATTCCCAGACAGAGAAAAAAAGAAAAGTGAATTATTCATATCCAAGCAGATTGTTGTCTCTATCTTTCCGTAATACAGATGAGATCCTGAAACTGGAAAGCGAGGGGTCTAATTACTGCGTAGGCAACAACTAAACTGTCATCTATAAAAATATGTTGAGCAGTCAGTCGTGTCAACAGAGATACTCACACAGATTCAATGATAGAAGCGCTGAAACAGGTCAAGTGTGGAAGGACAGTCAAATCCAGCTGAATAATAAAACGTAGGATATTTGAAAGAGAAAATTATTTTCTCACAAGATATATGGTGAATCAATATAATATGGATCAATTTTAAATTAAGTTTGTTTTTTAATGTTTATTATTATTATTATTATTATTATGTCTATTTAGCTTTCATTTATTTTTATTTTTATATTTTATTTAAAATTAAAATGTGTTTGTTTTAATAGTTAAAAGTTTTAGTGGTCGTTTATAACAACACGGATACTTGAGTAATTATGCTTCATTATATCCATATTAAAATATTATTTTGGGTAAATTTATCATCTTAAGTACACAACTTATTTTAAATTTAACTTTTGTAGTAAATGTGTTTTTTGTGATTTTGATTAGTTTTTTATATTTAAATTCAGAAGTTATTATAATATAAATCAAAATAAATAGTTTTATTCGACTGGAATAAGGCTATATTTACACTAATCTGGATAAATTTGAAAACGGCGATTTCCTCTAAAAACGCTCTGCGTCTACACTATCGTTTTCAATCGTTTCCCAAGACTTGATCATTCACACCGACAAAACTGAAAACGCTTACGTTTCGTAAGACGACTCAATCTGCGTCATTTCCACCTGCCGTTTATTTACTTACATTATGTCTTCTTTGAAGAAAAGCTATACGGAGCATTTACAAACTGTCAAAATTGAGAGAAAACAAAACAACTGCAGTACAACACCATCCGCCATCAGTTGAAGTGGTCACATGACTGCATCATTTCACTAAAATGCGTCATCATTTTCGAAAGTCTCCGTTTCCACACTGCAGCGCAAAAACGGCGTTATCAGAAATCTCCACTCCACTCGTTTTTTGTGATAAAAACTGGGTTTTCGTGTAAATGAGAGGCCAAACCACAGGGAAATATCTGTCATTTTATCATTTTATTTAATTTTAACTTTAGTTGTTTAAGTAATTGAAACTCCTTATTTCAGTTAATTTTCAGGACAACATTTCAGCTTTATTAATACTAATATTACAACTCAGTCAACAAATTTAACAACACACATTTTTTTCATCTTATTTTTAGTTTTAGATTTAAAAACAAAACAAAACAAAACAAAACAACAACACTGATATTTAAATAATGCGCCTTATTACAAATTTGACTGGAAATCATTTTAAACGAAAAAATACTGCATACTGTATACATGTATACTTTTTACATTTTTATTGATTGATAAAAAAAAAAAAAAACTCCCGGACTAACACTGCCGCTGTCCAGTCTCATCATTTTCATTCATCATCTTACATAACAACCAGGCTGGCAGCTTCTTAAAAAACATAAAGAATTCCTCTCTAGACTCTCAGGTCACCAAGAAATGTCAATCTTAGCTCACTTTAAAGCCAGCTGGAGACTCGCAGAGAAAAGAGGCCGTACTTTTGCTGTGGGAGTGAAAATTGTAGCTCTCTTCACAGCTAAAGTGGCCAGAAAAAGCGGCAGGTAATTGCAGCGAGCTTTCCTGAGGAGGATTAGCTCAAAGCGCTGTCAAAAATGCCACAACTCCATCACGAGTAATCAAACTTCATTTTTTCCTGAAGTGAAAATAACTATGTTTCTTGTGGGAATACCGGCGTTCTCCAGAACGTCTTGTCCGTGCAAGATTGGATTGCACCGGGGTGAGATTTTTTCCCAGCCAAAAACCAGCACATTCAGAAAACTGTAATATTCCTCTTCCACTCGGCTGTATCATTAGTTTGTTTCTTATTTATTTCTTTATTTTCCTAAGCTCATGTTTTCATGAAAGCTGAAATCTAGGACAAGGCTCTGAGAGGAAATAAGTCTGGGAACTTCAAAGCACTTCAAGTATCTTAGAAAAGTGACCTCTGGTCAGGCAACCACAGTAACTACAGAGTACAGAGAGAAAACTTGGTATTTTGACGACAATTTGGCCGAATACTGACATGTTTTTCTTCCTGAAACAGTATAAAATATGCTGGGCTGCCACTAGCACCACAGAAATACCGTCATTATACCAACAACTGCAGGGAAATAAGAATGATTCACACGGTTTGTACTTTTCTCTGGTATACAGTAGTAATTTACTCTAAGTAATGCACCAATTAAGAAAGTAAAAGAACATTAAAGTCATAGAGTTGGGTGCTTAAGTACTGTAATATTTGACTAATTTAGAATTAATTTTCAAATTCAGTAAATGAATTAAACACGTCCTTAATTCATTTCCTGTGCCGTATATCCTGAACTGTCCAGTGTAAACCATGGGTAAGCATTCTTTCTGACATCTTCATCAGAGATCGATACGATTGATTGGAGCATGCAATGAGCACACAACCTGTTTAAACAATTGCTTGAGCAAATGTCGCTATGTAGAACTGCTACAGTTTTGCAAAGTACGAAAAATGTATGAAAAGGTTTTACAAATCCAGAGCTAAGTTCTCTCTCAAAAGAGCATGGTGTATTAAAGTGGTACCTTTTAAACATGATTTAGTTTCTAGGCAAAATAGTTGCAAAAATGGTTTCTCGGTGCACAAACATACATCTGAGTGTCTAATTAAGACTTCACAAGAGTTTCGCAAACTTTTTTGCAAATCCTGTGATTCGTTATTTTTCAAAAGAGCACGTTGTAACAACTTCGTATTTTTAAAACTTGATTTTATTTCTAGGTAAAAATGGTTTCTCTGTACAAAAACATACATCTTAAAGTCTAGTGAAAAACTGCGCAAAGGTTTCGCAAATTTTGGCGAATTCAGAAATTAGTCCCTTCTCAAAAGAGCACATTGCATTGACCTAGTATGCTTTAAACACGATTTGGTTTCGAACTACTGTAGTTGCAAAAAACGTTCACAGTCCAAAAGCAGACACTTGAATGTCTAACGAATTTAATTTGCAAAAAGTACCGTATGTGAAACGCTTGCAGTGATTAGTTCCTTCTCAAAAGAGCTCATTGTATCAAGCTAGCTTAGCTACTTAGAATCATTATTTTGTTTCCGGGCAAACTTGTTATGAAAACTTTCTGAGTGCAAAAATATACATTTGATGTTTCCCTAACGTTTGCAAAACTGGTTCTAAAGTAATACATTTATAGTTAAACCTTTTAGTTGCTTATTAGCATGCATATAACTAGAATATTAGCCATTTATTAAGCTTGATATTATTCTACTAATCCTACCCAATACTTAAACTTAACAACTACCGCACCAACTATTAATAAGCAGCAAATTAAGAATTTATTGAGGGAAAAGTGGTGGTTAATAGTTGACAAGTGTGATATTCCTTCCTGTGCAAAGCAAACAAAATCTGTTGTGTTTGTATATTTTATGTAATCATGCCAAAAATCATTTATCAAAAGAGAATAAAAATAAAGCATATTACTCTAAGTCGAAAGGTTTAGTCAGGCACAGTTTCAGCATTTTATAAAGCTCTAGTTTAAAAATAAAAAATAATAATACTAATTGAAAGCCAAAATAAATGTGAAGACTACATGAAAAATAAAACGGTATATTAAATTATTACTACATTTACTAAAAACTTAAACAGAAATAAAATGACAAGCATACATAAAATTACCAAAACTAAAATTTAAATCAATAGTGGAAATAGAAACAAACACTGTTATAAAATATCAATAAATACTTAATAAAAATAACTCTGAAGCGACACAACACTGGAGCATGCAACAACCAGCCAAGCTCTTGGAGATGTTCTATGCTTCGACTCGTTTAACAACAAGAAAAGAGGAACAAATAGAGAGGGGCTGGTAATGATCAGTGCTAAGTGCTGATGAGAGCTTTGCTCACTTGGTTGGAGGCAAGAGCTTCTTGTGGCTAGAAAAAAATGACACTGGTAATCAGACACCACTTTACAGAGCATGTGTGGAGAGCCCAACACACACACACGCACACGAATCAGATTGGTGCAGCACAAAAGACAGGCCACACGCTTTGTTACCCTGGACGTCAGAGGCAAGGTGCACTTGGCAGAGGAGCGTAAACAAATGTCAGAGAGCGTGGAAACAAACACCCGCACCAAACACTCTCGCTCAATGAGCTAATGATAGGATGAGCTTCTGTTCTGGCAAAGATGCTTAAGGCTCAAAACTTACTCCACACAAAGTTAAGAGCACAATTTTCATGTTCGTAATCATTACAGTGCCATTCCTCTCTTGTCTAAAACAACTTATCTTTTCAAATGACATCGCAAAGTCCTTGATTTATAAACCCCACCCATAAATAACATCCTTTCTTTCTAATAAACCCGTCCTTTTAAATTGAAATCAAACCTTGCTCTACATATTTGTCCAGTTAGATATAGTAGTTTTCTATCTATCGCTAAAGAAATGGCTAGAAAAAATTACACCGGTAATCAGACACCACTTTACAGAGAATGTGTGGAGAGCCCAACACACACACACACACAGATCAGATTGTTGCAGCACAAAAGACACATTAAAGAGACCGTTTTGTACATTATTAATGTAAGTTAATGTTAACGGTTAACCCTCTGAGGTCTGAGGTGATTTTGGGGCAGTTGAGATGTTTGGACATGCTCTGATATTTGTGCTTTTTTTCAGAAAGAACATATTATTGACCAATAATCAATGCTACAATAATATGCTACAATAATATGTGACCAAAATGAATTTACATGTTTGTATTTCATAGAAAAAAAAATATTATGCGTGGTTAGTAAGTTTTAAGAAAAGAAAAGTAGCTGAAATAAGGCCATTTAACTCAAACTTAATAGTAATGCACAGTACTGAGAGTAACCAGGCTATTAGGCTAGAAAATTTACTTCACAATGATGTGAAAATCATTTCAATTACTTATTCACAGAAAACAATAT
>JAUCMT010000099.1:424165-437960 GCA_032357475.1 Enteromius thamalakanensis
GCATTATATAATTTATATGAATATAAATATACGCACGTAAATATACTTAAAAATCTATATTTTGTGTATGTGTGAAATTTATATATATATATATATATAAATATATATATATATATACACACGTTATATAATTTATATAAATATTAATACATATGTGTGAATATATGCAAACATTTAAAATATGTGTGGCATACAGTATGTGTGTATTTATATATACATAATAGGTAAACATAAACTTTTTGATTAATTGTGATTAATTGTTTGCAACAAATATACAAATCAAACAAAAACCAAGCATGCAACAAAAAGATAAACAAAATAACAACAACAAAAACTAAATAAACAAAAACACATACACAAAAACAAACTGAAGTAAATGTCACAACACGTGACAAACAAACAATCAAAAGAGCAAGCAAGCATAGCAAGTGAAACAAAGCAAATAAATATGCACAACAACAAAAAGCTATGTGTTTGAGGGAGTTGTGGGTTGTTTTGCTTTTTATGTATAAACAAAAGTAAATTAAAAAAATAAATCAAGCTAGATTCAACTATACGAAAACAAACGTCTATGGTAGAATCATACATTGTGCCATATTTACTAATATATCCCATTTTAACATGATTATCAAAAACTTGCATGGCTATTATAGAAAATACACATGCCTATTCCTTGAGCTATTGCAATGCAGCAGACGGCACAACTCAGTTTAACGCAGAGGCCAATTAGCTGTCTAAATTGAATTGGCTGTTCTGTGCTGAGGTGGGTCTGCTGCTGCTGCTGCATTGTGGGAAATGGGAACGGACGATCATATTTCTCTGCAGAGGGGAAGCTCTCGGGGGAAGAGCTTGACTTTCTGCTGTCTAATGCTGCGGTGGATGGGGCTAGTAGAGGCTGTGGAAAGACCTGAATGGGCCGGCCATTACATTAACGTGATGCCACAGAAACCTCAGGGAACTTTGTGACTCCACTTCAGAAAATCACTAACAGGCTTTTATTGCCACCCACCGTCATGCTGTTAAAAGCTACAGCAGGATTTATTGCTTAAGGCGCTTAAAGGACCATAAAGTAGTCGTTTACTGTACAATGCTATGGTAACATTAAATCTGTCCTTGCCTTCCATTGGTTCAGGTAGATCCGTCGCAAATAAAAAGAAGAGTACAAGATGGACGAGGATGGAGAAGAAGGCCAGATTGATTTATTTTTTTAAGATGATACCATTAATGAATCACTCGCCCTCATTTTAAAAATATATTTTACTCTCAAAACACATTTGCTTTCTCTTGCAAAAAGTATTGTGTTCTCCTGAGAGACTTAATATTTACATTATATTTAAATATTTACATTCTCTCACAAATGTTGTATTCTCACAATTATTTTCACCCAAGAAATGTTGCTCCCTCTTATACAAGTACTGTGTTCTCCTGAGAAACGCAAAGAACCTTACAAAAGTACAGTACTGCATTCCCTAAAGTAATGTTGTGTTCATGTATGAAAATACCGTTTTTGACCGAAATTTGTCGTCCTCACGCAAAAGTTTTGCTTTCCCCAAAAGTACATTCCCCTGAGAAACTTCCAAAATAATTGTAACTGTTGTAAATATTGCGCTTCTCCAGTATCACAGAAACCTATTTCCCAAGAAACCTGCGATTCTTACATAGTCAGTGGTTTTTCATAAACCTTGTGTACTGTAACAAACCATTTATATCTTCTAGCAAAAAAGTAGTGAATGATCCCAAAAGCATTCCATTCCCAAGAAACTTTGAGTTATCTTAAAAAAAAAAAGTATTGCATTTTATTCAGAAACTTAAAAATATTGTGTTACCCCAAAATGATTGTTCTCCCCAACAAACAGTGTTCAAGATACTCACTATTATCTAGCAAAAGTTTTGTGTTTTCCCAAAAGTACCGCATTCCATCAAAAAACGCTTGTCTAACAAAACATTGCATTCTCTTGCGAAAGTATTGCGTAACAAAATGTCCAAATCTCCCAAGAAACGTGCCTAACAGTTTGTGGCTAAATATTCTGCAGTATTCACATGTTGTTTATTTCTGCCCATAAAAATAGCTTCATTTCAAAAAGTCGATTACAAAATGCACCTAGATTAATATATAATATTAATATATATTTTATTATTGAGGATTTATTTTAAACAAGCCTAAATATCTCATCTTGTCTCATTCTCGTGAACCCAGAGTCTCGTGGGATAAGAGTCTCGTCACACCCCTAATAACTACATAATGATGATTATTGGTATACTTATATTTTAAAATATTAAATGTGACTTTTGGCAGACTTTTTGTAAAGTTGTAAGCTGCCCACTTGATTTTATTGGTTCATGAGGCAGCTGTCGGTCAGTGTCAGATTTTGACTGTAGTCATGGAGAGGCTGGCTGTGGTTTGCTGAAGTCGTGTGGGAAGCTGTACTCACCGCTGTGCTGGCAGCTGCCTGCTTCGACTCCTCCGTCAGGAAAGTTAGCATCTGTTCTACCTTCTGCTCTTCCTCCGTGCTGATGTAGTCCGTATCTACGCAAAACAAACACAACAAATGTCAGACTTTACACACCGTACTGACACCCGGTACATTTGAGGAACGGCTCATTGGTGAGTTTTCCACAACAGCATGACTTAACATGGACCAGATTTTCAGCATCAGTGCCGAATGCAGTTCTTAGCTGTAAACCATAAATTATGTATTTATTATATTTGAACAATTATCAGATTCATTCATATGAATAATAATTAAAAGACATTGTAGATATGAATATGAATAATTTTTAAGAGAATGTTAAACCCATTTAAAGCAGCACAGTTTTGTATCAAAATAATTATTTTATAATAAAATCAATGCATTTCACTCATATGCATTTAAAAGTAGGCAACATTTATGACTGCCACTCAAAGTCCTGATCAGCAGGTCTGACTGGCACAATAAAAAAAGATCAATGCCAAAGAAAAGACTTTCTAATTGCGTTTATGTCATTTTTCCATCCATCACTCATTGCATTTAATTGCTTGAGGGGAACGGTGTGAAAGACCCTCCCCCCATCAGCCAGGCTCATCATGAATGCATTGGGATCAGCTTGATCATTTCAGTGTCTTGTTGTGTGCACCGCAGGGAGGCTTGTTTTTCCTTCAGCTTTTACTTTCCCCTCGGCAATTTCATGCACGTCTAGTCAGAAACTGCCAAAATTGGTCCTGACATTGCCAATCATCACTGCTCCGTCCAATGTTTTGGACTGATGAACAGCTATGACAGTCGGCGTCTTGATTGCGAGTGGAAGAGGAAGTGGAAAAGCACTACGTTACGGCGTCTGATGTTAAAATGTAGGTAGAATCCCACAGCAGGTGAATACAAGGGGTCATGGTTTGTCTGGTGTGCAAGCTTCAGTTAATATCTGCTGACAGGTGCCACACTTACAGGCTTTCTGGTTCTTTCTCCACTGACAGCCATTCAAAAGTACTGTAGCTGTATATTCTTTATATATATAGTAAGATTATAATTGAACAGAAATTAAGTAATACAAATAAAATAATAACAACACAGTGTCTTTTAAAGCCTTCTGTTGTGTTAGTGAGTGTCTGGGGAGTCTCTCGATCAGAAACACACATTATGAACGCAGGCACTGATATTTACATGGAATATTTATGAGCCCTGTTAATAAAACTTTTGGCCTTTATCACTGGGAAACTGAAAGCACATCATTTACACAGATCAAAACGCATCAATCAACCGGCGAGTTTTCACAACCTCAGCCTGCCAGAGCTTCAATTAACTGTTCCTCCAAATATGAACATTCTGACATTATTTGACAAGCCTACTCTGTAGAAATAAATAAATATAGATTCATAAAATAGAATGTACAAAGACGCCATCAATAATGCATCTAAAAAGGGCTACTATGGATTCGTTTGAGCTTCGATTTTTTTAAATGTGTTTGAAATTGAATAACACGCACAAATAAATAAATTATATATTAAATCATATATTGCATTAAATTGTATTATATTACAGTTTGGTATGCCATGAAGGTAAGTAAAACAAAATAAAAACATGAAAATAAGAAATAAGGCCAATGGGTTAGGGTCAGCATTTTGGCCAAAGCAACCCTTATGTGTTTTAATAATGGCTTGTACCACACAAGTAACTCTCCACAAGCCTCCCACATGCAGCGTGGTCCTTCAGAAGAGAACCGGGTATCTTTCCCACACCATCTAGACGTTAATTAGTCCTTCGGCTCGCTCCGGAGGATCCATGTCAAAAGCCACGCAGCCGGATCAATGCCGCATCCCATCCAAACCAGCAGCTTTGCAATAGGAACACGGCTTAATGTCATTATGGCTATTAGCATCTCTGTGAAAGCCCCTTCAGAGGCGCTGGGATAATGAGATGGGACGGTGGTGCTGCGCTGGTTTAAGGAAGGCTGTGGTATTTTGACCCGTCATTAGATCCTGCACAGGTCGGCTCCAGCTCTTGGCGATGGACATGCCCTTTGAAGTGCTAATGTGGACCACCTACGGCCGCCCTTTCCTCATTACTCTCTCTGTTCCTCTGACTTCTTTGGTGTAAATGTCTCTTTGTATGCCGGCACAATGAATCTGCGCTGTCTCCAGCACTCATTCATTATATATGGCTACTGTAGATGTGTGTACAAGGAAGTCCCTTGCTCCTCCAGGCGATCTGAGCCGACAACTGAGCTGTCTTTTTAACATGACTTCTCTAAATTCTGTTCTACCAATCTCAAATGAATTTATATTTTTATATAATATAATATAATATATATTTTAAACACAATTTCTATTATTTATTTTTATATTATATCATATTATTGGTATATTTTATAATTTATGTGCATTGAATTCTTTATATTCTGATTTATTGTTATATATTCAGACTATAACAACAAGTACATTTACATTCTGATTTACTTTTTTAGATTTTAATTAACATTTACATATTCAGTTTTATTAATATATATTCAAATTTTCTTATTTGTATTCTGCTTTACCTTTATGTTCAGATTTTATTTTATTATTTCATGTTCAGCCCTTCATAATAATATTCTAATAAAAAATAAATAAATAAAAAAAATATTATATATATATATATATATATATATATATATAATTTATATTTTTAACAATTAATGCTGTTATTTTTTAAACACAATATTGTCTGTTTTTGCTTAGCATAATATATAATCTAAAAGGCAAGCAACCCAGCAGTGTTTAGTTTCTGAATGAATCCGCATTTTAAATTAATCAGGTGAATAAATGATTCAAAGAACGTTTACTGAATTCCTGAATGAAATGCGCCGCTTGAACGAATCAAATGAATGAATGACTCATAAAGACATTTACTGCCCCTTGCAGATTTAGTTGCTTATTTAGGGTGTTATTTATTTTTAAAAAGTCATTATTTAATCAAACCTAAAGGACAGGAGCTAGTTGAAGGACTTTCCTTTGTAGAACATAAAACAAGGTTTTTGAAGACCGCTGGTTACAAAGCTTTCTTATTTAACACAAGTATAGCGTTAAATAATCTTCTGTGGGTAATTTCACAGCCAAATGTAATTTGCAAATAATCATCCTGCAAATAATTTTATTTAAAATATTTAACTGACCCTAACAAAATAAATAAATAACACATCTACAACAAGGTATATTTTCTTTACAAAACTGCTTTCCAAGACCGAGGGAATAAACGGCACATTAACAATATCAGCAGTGGCTCAGGGAACGATGCCAGTATCAACATGCCAACTTCTACTTCACTAATTCTTCCATTAAACTTCACGCACAATATGCTACGATATAAATAAATAACGTTATGTGCACAGATTGATGTTTTTTTACATTTGAAACACCCTGCAGACTTGGACTTGCTACCGAGAGAAAGTTTGGCCAAGTGCATTAATAATGATCTTTAAAATAAAGACAGGAGCACCTCTTGGATGTGACACTGCTAGCATGAGGGAGCGTAGCAGTTTTGATTTAATAACACAACATCTGATACTGGCAGAGACAAGAAATAATGAAGCAGTGGACGTATTTCCACATTCTAATTAATGCTGCTCAGGCAGCACCTGCCCTTCGTTTGCAGTTTTGTAATGAGCCTAGGGAGTGAAACGAGAGATTTCAGAAGAAAAGGGAAACAGCATGGAAACGTTACTTTTTTTGTTCTTTCAGTGACTTCAGAAAGACATCCATAGTGCATACTTTTTATCTTTGATGCATTTACATTTTATGTATAAGAACGGTGTCACATTATGCCCATTATAACATATTGAACGTGTTAACATATTATATTAACATACTGAAATACTATTATTATAAACACCACTAAGATGTAAACCACATGAGTATCAGGAGATGCTGCTGTTTTTGCCGGTTTATTAAGATCTTGTATATTCCGGGTGCTCTTCATTTTTTCAACTCGTTCTTTATTTGAAAAGTTTTAAACAAAACATGTTTTTCTGTGAACTTTATTTTAATTGGAAAACTATTTATAGATATTTTTGCTTTAACTCTCAATGTAACAGTTTATCCAATAATTGATATATATGTATATTAGTTTCTTCAAGGGAAAAGATTAGCTCACAAATGGTTCCTCGGCAGTGAATGGGTGCCGTCAGAATGAAAATCCAAGCAGCTAATCATTCTAATAATCACTATAATCCACACCAATCCCATCCATCAATTCTGTTGTCCTCTCAATATCAAAATCCACCAACATATTTGTTTAGAGCAAGTTTTGGACTTTTCTGAATTATTTGATATTTGATATTCGACAGGCATATCCTGTGGGGGGTGCTCTGGGAGTACGGGGTCAGGGGCCCTATGCTAAGGGCTGTCCGGTCCCTGTATGACCGGAGCAGGAGCTTGGTTCGCATTGCCGGCAGTAATTCAGACTTGTTCCCAGTGCGTGTTGTACTCCGGCAGGGCTGCCCTTTGTCACCGGTCCTGTTCATAATCTTTATGGACAGGATTTCTAGGCGCAGTCAGGAGCTGGAGGGGGTCCAAGGGACCACAGGATCTCATCTCTTTTTTTGCATATGATGTTGTCCTGTTAGCTTCTTCGAACCAAGACCTACAGTGGGCACTGGAGCGGTTTGCAGCTGAGTGTGAAGCGGCTGGGATGAGAATCAACACCTCCAAATCTGAGGTCATGGTTCTCAGCCGGAAAGGGTGGCCTGTTCCCTTCAGGTTGGTAGGGAGTGCCTGCCCCTGGTGGAGGCGTTTAAGTATCTTGGGGTCTTGTTCACGAATGAGGGAAGGATGGAACGGGAGATCGACAGACGGATCCGGTCGATCTACGTTCCTACTCTCACCTATGGTCATGAGCATTGGCCCCGGATAAGCGGAAGAAAATGGATGGATGGATGGATGGATGGATGGATGGATGGATTTGGACTCATATTTTTGTCAAAAGCAACAACTATATAGTTAAAGACATCTTAATGATGGATTTGTTTCTTACAAACATGCAACTTTTCTCTTCTCAAAACATTAACTAATGAACCGAAGCGGTGTAGATTATTGTGATGTTTTTAATCAGCTCATCTGCAATTCGGATGGCCTGAGGGTGAGTAATGACATCATTTATTTGAGTCAAACAATCTGATTCAAACTGTATTAATCAACTGAAAACTTCCCCCCAGCCAAATCCAATAATGCCCCAAATCCTGGCAATCTGGAATCGGCTAATTGAAAATAGTTAATTATGTAGACCAACAGAAAGCAGCTTGGTGTTGACCTAAAAATGACTAAATCTAGGCAAATCTGCCCAAAGAAATGAACTGATTCACTGTTACGTAAAATATTTGCAGTCAATATTAGCAAAGTATTTAATGATTTCTGATGACTATCTGATTCTAAAACATGTCTGATGAAATGACAGAAATTCCTATGATACTATCAACCATTATCATATAAAACACTAGTAATATGTTCACCATATTTCTTAAATAGCACACACATCATAGTAGCGGCTATTCTGAACACCGCCTCTTTCATTTTAGCCTGGAACCTCAACAAAGACACAAATGTGTAACCCAATTACATCTAATGATGCTCGCTAAAAACAAGCCCCGCGGCTAAACCATGCCATGCTGCTCAACTGGGTTCAGATTTTGGCTGGCCCGTAATGTGTCCCTAGAGTCTTCAAGCAACAGGTTGAAGAAGGCCCAAGGACAATACCCAACCAATCTGATCTTAGATATGGAGTCTGAGAGCAATGACCCAGTTCAGCGGTGGAAAACAGAGGAGGTGGGGAGGAGCGGGGCATCTGTGAAAGCAGAGACAGACAGGAACTGAGGCCGGACGTGGTGTCCATGGCGACCCTCGGTCTCCATGACTACAAGAGAGACCAGCTTCTTCCTCGCGCGCCTGGAGATTCACACCACACTGTCCAGCAGAGCTGAGCGAAACGGGCAGAGTGAGGGAAACCAGGCTGAACGAAGAGTTCGAGTAGAAAGAGAGCAACAATAAAGACTTGGAAATCTGATTTCCGCTGACCTACAATCTGTCACCTGTAGGCAACTCGTGATTCATTTGATTTAAAGAATCCCAAAACGATTCAAGACTGATTTTCAACACTTGACGAGTGAGAAGTTCTCACTAATATGTAAATGTCTGGTCAGATTTACTGTAACCTCCCAAATCCAGTCATTTTTAAATCAAAATTTGTGCGATTGGGGGCTAAAGAAACAGAAAACTGCATCTCAACACTTTTAACAGCTGTCTACAAAATGTTGACGAAATTTTGCAAAGTGACTTTTATATTTAATTGATATAAAATAATTGTCATTGCGATGCTTTTAGCATGCTATTTTGTTCATTAAGTTTTCTAGTTTAAGTTGGCTGATCATTTCTAATCCAGTTTTGTGATGCAGATGAGTGACGTAACAAGGCGTGATTTAAACTTCATGAGTGTAATATTTCTATTAATCAGTGCGAATTGTACATCGACATTCGAAAACGTTTCCAGCTAGTCATTTTAGCATTGTTAATTCATTATCCTTCTCGTTGTTTTTAACAAAAAAGAATACAGTTACTTTGTATTTATATGTTATTTTAAATAAATAAAATTAATTAAATATTATTTGCCCTGAGCTCCATTAACATTTTTTTTTTCGTGAAATGAATTTAATTACACATAACTTATACTTTCATATTGTAATATTTCCACATTTAATCATGACAGCTATATGTAATATATCACAACCGTTTTAATTAACCGTTTAAATAACCAATCATTAATAGTTACATTTAAATGATTAAATTATAATAAACTGAAAATCATTTCAAAATCAATGAGAAAATAAAAAAACAAGAATGATGAATGATTGTCCTCACTAACGGTTATCCAGCGCCGAAAGAAAGCCAAACAGCAAGTACACAAGCATACTGTACACTAAGAGACTCTTGTAAAGTTTATGAAGGGTGTTATGGAGTATCAGAAAGGATCTGCTTTCGAATGCCGTAAACAAACTCTCAGTGTTGTTCTTGAATGTCTAAAGAGCTGGTTGTTGTGTTCGACTCTCTCCTCGAGCAGAGCAGATTAGAAGTGTGGGCACAGCAGAGATGGAAATGCATCCACTTAGTGTAAATAATTAATCAAGGCCTTTTACAGTAAAGCGGTGGCGGTGGATTAGGGTGGAGGGTCTGTATAGTTAGAGCAGGCCTGAGTAGTGCTGGACAAATCAATTCACACTGCAGTACAGTCGGGAGACGGTTTCCTGATGTCAGTTTCACAGATGTTAAAAAACAAACAAAAAGTATATCTATATACACATTCATGTCTTCAATTTTTGTTCTTTAGGACATTACCATGATCTATATTTAAGGATTTTCTCACCAGATAAAGATGTGATTAACACCATCATTAATTTTTAATTGACTGCAAGCAATAATTATAAATTGTGCAAAATGAGACATTGTGAGAAAATACAGAAAATAATTAATTCAAACTGTATATTAGTATGCATCTTATTTTCAAAGATATAATTTACTGTATGTAGAGGCCAGCTATAGCAGATTATAATTATAACACATCTCAGTGAGCGCATGGATTTGATCTTAGTGTTTGAAATGAGAGCTGAGTGAATTGACAGAGCAGGAGATATTTTAAGAACACAATCACTTTCACGTCACTGGATATGGAAGTCTATTCTAAGAAATAGGAGTATATTTAGACCATAAAAGGTGCCTTATCAAAGTATGCACTGCGACAAATACAATGGCGACTAAATTTAACATCCCACTGATTACGCAGCAGGATGGGCAAGAGGGCACGTGTTTACTGTAGGCTTACATGTGTGCAGAGAGAAGTGTTTGCGGTCGGCGCTGGCAGCTCCGACGTCTCCTTCTCCGAGCAGGTACTGGATGGAGCGAAGCTGGAAGCAAGGATCCGACAGCAGCACACACGCAGCCCTTGAGATCCTGCAGGACAGAAGAATGAGGTTCAGGTTGTTGTGGGTGGTTAGCAGGGTATTGTTGTGTAGTTGCTAAAGTATCGTGCACTGACTCCACAAGCAGTAACACTGTAAGGATGCTGTCCTGTGATGATCCCTTTGGAAATTTGGTTAACTGACATTAATTTATGACAGAATAAAATTTGTAGACATTTTTTTCCACACAACATTACAGACATAATGTGAAATAGTTCACTTGAAAGGGTAGGAGTCAGAAACAGTGCTTTTTTTATGCGGTAAACAAACTGGCCCCGCCCCCAGACATCTTACATTTCACATATGTGACCGTTGACAAATGCCCTAACATTCAGGGTCAAAAATGATGCTGTATGTGTTTTTGTCTCATATTTACTGTACATCGTATAATAAGTGATATCACACAAGCAGTGAGAGCAATATCATGCAGGTGCCATTTGTGGCATATTGTACAACAGTCAAATAAGATAAAGTAAATTAAGTAATTCAGTAAATAAAATAAAGTTCATATTTTGAAATATTTGCTCAGTTTGCTGACAAAAATATTGACTGTAAAGCCACAATAGAATTGTTGTGCATCTCCGAGCAAAACACAGCAGTGTTTATTTTCTGAATAAAATTCACATTTTGAACAAATTGGGTGAATCAATGATTCAAATACTCATTCATAAAGTGAGCCGCTTACTGAATTCCTAAATGAATCAGTTGTTTGAATCAAATAAATGACAAAGACATTTAACGCCAAATGCTGGGAGTTGTAGTTTCTTAGTTAGAAAATGTTTTCATAAAAAATAAATAAATTATATATTCATTACTTTCATGAACAACAAAAAAATAAAATAATAATAAAATAATAATAATTCATGGTTATATATTCTAAATATTTAGAATATTCTACAAATATTCTAAATATTTCTAAAGCTACTGTTTGTAACCTCTACTTAATACTTTCTCAATGAACACATTATAGCATTAAATAATCTTTTGGGGGTATTTTCACTACCACATGTAACAGAATTAATTGAATTAAAACTGTAAGAGTTTAAGGTTTTTTATAAATATATGAGTAATATAATGTAAGTTTGTATATCAAAAAATCAAAAAAAAAAAATCATATATATATATATATATATATATATGTGTGTATATATTTTTTTGTTTTTTTCCATCACCACTCTATAACAGAATCCTGCCACTCCTGACAAACACAGTGAAAATGCACTCGTTATATCACACGCTATTCCTCCTTATGTGCATCGCTGCTACGAATCAAGGGTCAATCCAAGCCAAAACTTAAGCCTCTGATGGATGGTAATTTTTTTATAAATATCTAACTGTATGTAGTAAAAGTGAAGCTTGACTTGACAAACGCCAACGAAAATGACAGAGGGAGAGACAGACCAGAAGAGATTGTTCATTGGAGTGCAGCTGTCAGGTTGTAAGAGAACAGAGATGTTCCAGTCACACACAACTCATGTGACGAGGTCAACACACTTCCAGTAAATAAACACGTCTTGCTTCTTCAAAAGGAAATAAACTCTATTTGCACGTCTGGACACATTAGTTGAAGGCAAGACATCGAGCTGATCCACACAACATTCCAAGGATTCAAACTGAAATCCTGTTGCTTTGTCCATATCCAACAGAAAAAAAGGTGCACCACTGGCAGATGATTTATGGAGTTTCAGCCCTAACGGCTGTGCATTAAAGCCCAAGCAGAGCTTTCCCGCCACCCCGGTGCACCTGCTGTGTACATCTAACCCTCACTGATCAATCTTTCATGTGTGTTTTTCCGACCGCGTACACCCACTCACATACAATCCCTCATGATGCAAGCAAAGGAAAAAGGACTTCCTTTAATAATGCACTATGGAGTTTCTTCCCCTCTGTTGCTTATGTGGGTGAAATGATTGGTCTGAATGTGAGCAGCATCTACAGATACAGTACATAGACAGAAAAGGCAACAGACCAGAGCACAGAGTAACAGCGGGCAGTCTTTGAGGGAATAACGGTTTGCCACAGAGTCAGATCTAAATAAATTATAGGAAGTACAAAATATTTCCAGCACAAAGATACTAGCACAAAGATCTCCAACCCTGCTGCTGCCGCCCTGTGAATTTCAGCTTCAGCCCCAAATAAACACAATTGAACCAAATAATCAAGATGGTTCAGGGTTCAAGGTTACTTGAGGGCTGTAGCAACGTCCCTTGAAGGCATGTCATGTTACTCAGCGGGCATCTTTCAAATCTCTCTGGAATGCAGCTGCACCTCAATGCTTGTTTGCCAAGCTTAAGATTAAATTTCATATTTGCAATCACCAATGATATCTGACAGCAATTTCTAGGGCTGGGCGATATATTTATATAAAAAAGTTAAATAAAATATCAACATTATATCAAAATTTTTACGCTATTCGATATACAGTGCCCTCCACTAATATTGGCACCCTTGGTAAATCTGAGCAGAGGTGGCTGTGAAAATATATCTGCATTGTTTATCCGTTTGATCTTTCGGTCAAAAAATTTCCAAACTTCTAACTTATCATTAAAGTAAAACCATTGAAATGGAGAGAAAACCTTATTGTGAAATAAATGTCTTGTTGGTCACAATTATTGGCACCCCTAGAATTTTTAATGAGTAAAATAACTTTGAAGTATATGCCCATTCATATTCATAATTTTGAGCACTTCAGAGTGATTACAAACATGACAATATCCAGCCCTGGCTTCTTAAATATATAAAGGAGGGAAAACAAAGCCCAAAATCTGTTAATCATTAACACAATAAGAAAAACCAAAGAAAATATCTAATATTTGAATATATTCAAGCAGCCCCTAAATCAGCACATGCTGTTCAGGAGGGTTTAAGAAACATTCTCCTCGCTCATCCAAAACCAATCTCCAGCATGTTCAGTTGTCAGACAGGACTAGAACTACTCATGGGACTGGCTTCTATCATCAGATGAAACTAAAAAATGAGCTTTTTAGCAGCGATCACTCAAGATGGGTTTGGTGAACACAAGCATTAAAAGTACTCCATGTGTACAATGAAGTATACTGCTGTGTTTTTGATCTGTTGGGTCTATATTTCTGCTGGAGGTCCTGGAACATCTTGTTTAGACACATGGCATCATGGATTCTATCAAATACCAACAGATAAAAATCTATAATTCACTGATTCTGTTAGAAATCTTAAAATGGGCCATGATTGGGTCTTACACTGCGACAATAATCCAAACACAAACATCAAAATAAACACAAGCATTTGTCACTGAGCACAAAATGAAGCTTTTGTCATGGCTGTCCCAGTCCTCTGACCTGAACCCTGAGTGAGGTGAACTAAA
>JAUCMT010000099.1:445486-470409 GCA_032357475.1 Enteromius thamalakanensis
CAGCGGGCATTCTATACATTGCCTAGGCATTTCACACATTGCCGGTAACATATACATACATATGTATATATATATATATATATATATATATATATCTTTCTTTTTTTTTACTCCATAAACCAAACTAAAAGCAAAGTTGCAAGACCATAAAACGATGCCAATCGTAATGCTATAAATCTGAACACATGATATCTACCAACAAACTGGATTATCAAGGAACTGTCTGGCTTTCAAGTCAGAACAAACCATTAGTGAGTCGAGTAAAATAAAAAATAAAAAAATCACCAGATATGATGAACACTTCTAAACGCTCACGGAAAGCAGCGAGTACGGTTGTTTTTCGCCTTTGCTTTTACCTGAGGTGCTGAGGTTTTTTCAAGTGCGTAAAGGTCATCTTATCAAGACACAATCTCTCGTGTTCACCTGTAAACAGAAGTGACCTGACAAACTCAATGTCTGTGTCCAGCGCATGTACAGGCTTAGTGTGACCTTATGAGAGGACCTTATAAGACCTTATAAAATAAGGAGAAGAAGCCTGGTGACATTCAAAGAGAAAGGTCAGGTCTTATCGCAGCATGTGGAGACAGAAGATAGGCCATCTTGAGAAGATAAGAGAGCTCCACAACATTCTGTGCAGTTGGTGTGGGCAACACAGCAAAGCAGCTCAGTAGATCCTGAAGATCAGTTAAGATTCAAATGAGAGAGTTCACTAAAATTAAAGAAATGTTTAAATATTACATTTAATAATAATTAATCAAACGTTATGTAATCCATAGTTGTGAAAAGCATATATGTATATATATATATGGGTCAAAAACATCAAGATGTTTGCATCAAAATTGATTTTTGAATTTTTGAGAATACGATATCAAAATTTGGTTGAAAAAATGTTACACTGTCATTCAGTGCAACACAATATTTATGTAAAAGTGCTTATTCTGACCTGTAAATATTAAAATATATAAAAGAATAAGGAAGCATATTAATATTTATTTATATGTTTTAACTAAGTCAAAAAATCTTCCTGACAAATAGGCAAAACCTAGGCTGGCTGCAAATGTAAAAAATAGTAATAATACTACTAAAATGTAAAATTACGACAAATTTGTGTTTGGGGTTAAAGTAAGTCATCTTTTACTGTGTCATTGATTTTCTGTTGCTAATACGTCTGAAAAGATTGTTGCACTGAATGATATTTTAGTGGGTGAATTTAGTAAATCAAGAAAATAAATAAATAAAAATAATAAATAAATAAATATTTGTGTATCAGAAAAAGTAACTTAAGATAGAAAACATTTACATTTTGTATGGTTAAAAACTTGTTTTTGTCAACAAACAACAAAACAAACAAAAAACATTATTGAACAAAAACAAAGCAAAACCAACTAAAGGCAAAACAAAAACATAGCTGAACAAAAATAAAAAATAAAAACAACAAAAGGCAAAAAAACAAACAAAAAAGACAATAAATAAACAAATTAAAACGTAACGTAATCGAAAACGTTTCTGTGTTGAGTGTATTTTATACTGTTACACAAAATTGTGATGTGTTTAAGTGTCTGATGACATCTTCCAAAAAAACGCCACCTTAATTCTCAAATCTAACATTTAATCTTAAAAAACACTGAACTACTAAATAAACTAATAATGAACAAGAGCAGCGGACCGATTTTACTGTAAATCTCTACATACTCTACACTGTATGTCTCTTGTTATCTCTAGAGCATTGGCTCACTCTGTGTTCACACACACATTACACATGTTTCCTTTGAAGTGCTAAACATCTGCACAACACTCACTTCGACGACCGAGAAGATCAAGCCGTTCATCAGGGTTTTCCAGGAATCAGATCTCAGAAATGATTCATTATTCTTCCAGAGGTGTGTTTCTGATCTCATCTGAGCGTGTTGAAAGGTCAAAGCAGGTTCGGCACCGTTCTGAGAATCAGCACTGATCACAGGTTTGAAAAGTTCAAGAGCAACGGCAATAAAAGCCTGTCCACTGCCCATTTCTACTAACAGCTTCATCACACTCGAGCTGCAAGCAGGAACATCCTTTAAATATCCTTGCAAGAGTCCCTGAAGGCCAGCCATGATCCTAGTTACACCTGGTAGCTTTCATTATTTCATCACCCAGACAAATATCCCAGCTGCATATCAAAAACACATTTCTGAAAGAGGTGTGTTTTTGAAAAGATATGCGTTATATATAGATAAGAAAACACAGAGTGTGTCCTAATTTGCGTTCTGACACTATTCACTTATTTACACTGTTTGAAAGCTATGAGAAAGTATATTGCTCGTTCCCAAGAAATATTGCCGTGTTTTAATACCTGGATTTAATTTATAAATTATTTTATTTAAATATTTTCCCATCTCAGACCAAAGTATGAGAGCTAGTATGAGAACACAAACATAAAATCACTATTTATTATCAGTAATACTAAACCTACAGCACTATATTATGTCAACCCTGTCACAGTAAATATCGAATATAATTTCAATAAATAGCAAAATGAATTAATAAATGAATTCCTGTATTTTCTTTAAGAAAAAAATAAAAATAAAAAATAAAATAAAATAAAAAGGCATTTCCCCAAATCTGAACCGGTTTATCGTCAACACTGTTACATTCAAAAAGTTTTGGGGTTGAAAAATAACGAAATTAAATAAAATCTGTTAATATAACAATGGTAGTGTTCGGATGACGGTTTATATTTTTGTTTGCAAACATTAAAAAAAAACGATATAGATGAATAAAAAAAAACAAACAACAAAAAAAAAACTCCTGAGAGCCGGAGTGATGGTGATGAATTGGAGACCCGTTTGTCCTTTCTTTGCTCTCTCTGAAGTCTCATTTCTTTCAACAGGAGCTCGTTATTAGATTTCACCTCCCCACAGGACAGGTTCTGTCCCGAATCCTGCTGCTCTGACCCTCTTCTCAGCCCACAGACACACAACAGGGACGCAGGCTGTCAGACCCCCCTCAGGCTGCAGAGCATGCAATTAACTGTCGATTGCTCCTGGAGCTCAGACCAAAGTCACACAGCACTCTCGCCAACACACACAAACCTCCGCCGTGTGCCCATTTCCTCAGAACAAATGTGCTCTTTGAAAAGGAAACGCCTCTTGAACCAGAAACACAAGTCGTGGAGTCCCACTGACCGGATCCAGACAGAATCAAACCAAACACATGCTCGGTTTGTGTGAAACTACGAGGCAGGGCTGGGAGCCGTGCCCATACATTACCTTAATGCACGTTGTCTCAGTCTACGTCAGTGATTCAGACCAGCAACACGCATAAATGTGGAAATCCCATTATATACAGGGGAAAATAATGAAACATAAAGCCATACACTCACCCTTGTGTATTGGAGTCGACCAGAATGCGCACCAATATCCCTGTAACAGCCACCAGGATGGGGTAGTGATCAACACTCTCTAGGCCTGAAAACAAAAAATGCTTTTATAAGTGCCTCAGATAATGGCTTTTTGTTTTTTTAACACTTAATAATAAAACATAGATATGTTTTTGTTGCTGTTGCTTTAGAATAAATGCTATACACTGTATATACAGTGACTGTAAATAATTAATAAATATATCACACTATATATCACAATATACACACTCAACAGCATACTAATACGGTGTTTGACCCACTTTCACCTTCAGAACTGCCTTACTTCTACATGGCATTGATTTAACAAGGTGATGAAAGCATTCTTTAGAAATGTTGACCTATATTGAAAGGATAGCATCTTACAGTGTAGTAGTACAGTGTCTACTTATTGTCATGTTCAAGAAACCAATTTGAAATGATTCTAACTTTGTGACATGGTTCATTATCCTGCTGGAAGTAGCCATCGGAGGGATGGGATACATGATGGTCATAAAGGGATTGACATGGCCAGAAACAATGCTCAGGCAGCCCGTGGCATTTCAGTTTAGAGTTCAGGAGATTGTCTTGACCAGGACCACACCCCTAAATGCATTGAAGCAACTGCCATGTGATTGGTTGATTAGATAATATCATTAATGAGAAATTGTACAGGTGTTCATAATAATCCTTTAGGTGAGTGTATATATATATTCATTTATTTTTATAAAATGTGATTTGATATTCACATATAAGACACTCCAGTCATCCAAGACACAAACAAATCATCGATACCAACACTGCTGTCATAAAAAAAAAATATGCAAATTGAGTGTAAACAAAACCTGAGGAAACCTCAGATGATTCATACTAGCGTGACAACAAATGTTATACTTGTGCAAACATGCCCTTTAGGTATTTCAGCAAGACATGCCATTTTTCACTCTTGAGAAACATCCACATAGATTTACATCATGCACAAAAATCCCACAAACACGGAGGAGGAAAAAACACCGACTGTACCTTCAAATATGCTGCTCCAGACAGTAAAACAAGCCAAGACAGATAAGTCACAAAAACCTTGCCTGCTTGGCACATTGTTCTAAATAAGGCCATTGAGAGACCGAACCAGGGAAAGCCATTAAACTAATAAAGTGGCGGCGCTGTGCCATTTGTGAAGGCATTTTATTGCGTTCTACTAATTAATGTGAGAGAGCTGACAGGAGCACTTATTTTCAAACAGGTACTTTGTTAATCAGCACTACTGGTCAGGCGGGACCTTTGTACGCTGCTCTGTTAGGAAAAGACATGGAGGATTATTGAACACTATCACAGACTTCCAAATAATCTATAAAGCAAAAGCCAAACACCAAATCATTTACACCACAAGGATTCTTAAGAATATCACGCTATACAGTTTCCCATGATCTGCATCATAAACAATAAAATAAAATACTAAATATTTTTGTAATTAACATGGTATAACTACTCATTATTGATGTAGCAGTTAGTACTAAAGTCAGTCCTAAATTTATAACATAACTTAAAGAACAATTAATTCACTTAAAACAAGCTCTAACAAAGTCATGAAGAATCTCTCTCAGGGCTTGACGATGAATGGCATATCCATACCTCAGTGTGATCCGTCATAACTTTCATAAAGTGCTCCAGTGGTGAGACCATTTACAAAAGGTCCATGTTGCAAGCAGTGTTAGCAAACGCTAACTGAGAGCTGCACACTCTCTCACACAGAGGCCTCTGATAAGAGAGGGTCACTCCCCTTTACTGCAGACAGCTTGGGGACACATGCCTTTGCCGAGGCTCTCCTGTGACGATGTGGTTTCTACCATTCTGGCACTGAGATCAAAGTTCTGCTCATTGTAATCCTTCATTTAATACAAATGCAGAGATACAGCTTCAACTCTGGATGCCCTGTCATCATCAGGGTGAGTAATTCCACAACCTTGCAGTTAAGACCATTTATTTATTTTTCATCTGCATACAAGTTTAGTGAGACCACTGCATCTAGCTTGCCAAAACATTCCTTTACTGCTGACTGCACTAAGATGAAGAAAGCATCATTAGCAAAGTGCACCAGCATAAGAAACAGAGCAAATGCATACTGTAATCTACTGATGCTTGGGTATATGGGTTCATGTAAAAACGCCAAAATCAATATTTAAGACTGAGGGAAGTGAGCAGTTTTAATACAGCAAAATACAATAAAAATGGCCAGTTTAATTATGTTCGGTTTAACAATCTCCCTTAAAAAAAAAACCATTGTACAAGCCATAATAAAGTTTGATTTGTGGATGCAATTATTTAGTTGGTTCTTTTCAATGAATTATTCAAAATCATTCACAAATGAGCTTTTTATGTTGCTTTTGGTGAGAGTTATAATGTGTATAAATGAGAGACGGCTTTGTCTATCTGACCTGCCTATACTTAGACATTTACAACTTCAAACTGACCCGACCAAAGCTTTACAAGAGAGATGTGAACCCCCGCCAGTATTTTAGAGCAGTAGGGAGACCTCATGATCTGAGTATTCACACATTTAAACCACAACCACAGAATGTGATCTATACACCGCACTGCTACATAACCCTTTTTCAGAAAATATCTTACCTCTCTGTGACCAGGCAGCTGTGTCCCTCGGTCAGAGATGGAGTTAATGCTGCCATTATTACCTGCAAAAGACACAGAGGAAGTGACATCAGTATATATCATTATATATTCATGCTCTTCTATAGCTTGTCACCAGGGCGGTACCCATAAAGAGAAAACTATTATACTATTTAACATTAAAGGGCACCTTAAAAGGTAAACAATTCTACTCTTTAGTACTAATATGCACCTTTCTGCTTTGGGCTCAAAGAGTACTGCCCAAGTGACAAGCACCCTTAAAAGGTACACACATTTTCACAGGCAGTGTATATTAACAGGAAATATTTGGTTATGTAAAAATAGGGCTTTTTCAGTACAGTAGTTTCTGCCCACATATACTCATAGACAAAAGGTGGACAGCATTAATGTGAACTACAGACTAGGGGTATTCAAAAGACCAAATGGATTCATTCCACAGTGCTTCAGGAGGCATATTACATTTTCAGAATATGTTATTTATTTTTATTAGCAAAACATCAGCTCAAACTTCAACACACCCAGTATTTTAGAGTGTTTTCCTGATTTTGCTGAAGTGTAACGTACCACAACACATAATCTGATCAGCAGTACATGTCATTTCTGCCTTTGCTGCACTGTTGCTCTCTCCCCCCACACTTTGGTAGACATTCAATTGGTTAGTCAGCCAACAAGTTTAATGCTGAACAGCCAAATTTGTGGAATAACATCACTTCCTGTGGGGAACAGTCAGACGGAGTGTTCTCTTTTTATACCAGGATACGCACAGTACATATTGCCTTGCTAGTGTATGATACCACAAATAGTGAGCGGTCTAATGCTGCCAATCAAATTAGAGAAAATAATGCAAGTAAATGCATGTTCCATCAGGAACAGATTCGATTGTGGTCCATTCATTAAGGTTCATTAAATTTTGATTTGTCAATTATGCTGCGTCATTCTTCTATTATTTTGGAACACCGCATTACAATTTAAACAACAAAAGCACAAAGCAACACAGTATTTCTCATAAAAAAATGTAAAAAAAAAAAAAGTATTCAGCCTAACAGCACAGGCGCAGATCTTGACAAGGTGACAAATCGAAGGTTGCAGCGCTGAAGCAATGGAATGAAATAATGGACAAGGGCATCAGCATTTCCTTAAACAACGCTTGCGCTTGGAGCAAGGTTCACATTTCCAAATATGCCATGGACAAGCAGTCTTGTCACAGTGTGATCTCTGAGATGCTGATGAAGCATAATAAAAGGCTGAACAATAATAACTATGAATCAGAAACACAGGAAATGATGAAAAAAAGCAGACGGACAGACAAGCAGCAAGTAGCTCTGCTCGTACCTGCCTGAAAGGTCCTCCGGTAGCCCGTCAGAACGGCACAGCCATCTTAACCCATGTGATAGATTGACAGGAGTGTAAAGATGGAAGTAAGAATTTAAAACCACACAAGCAACTTATTCAACATTGGAAAAAAAACAATCAAACCCGTGACATGGGTAATAGTTTGAACTAGTGCTGGGAGAAACACTGGTTCATACAGTAAACAGTTCATACTGGTATGACTTAAAAAAAAAAAAAAAAAAATGTGCCTGGTAGATGGAGATCTGACTGTCTTCAGTCAATTTTTGATTTTTTTTCCCGTCTCAGCTCAGTGTAATACATATTAAAATAGTTACAGCATAAAACTGGACCAGCTAGGAGTGGGTGATATGCCGGTAGACATGATTAACCGGTAGAAATGTGACAACCGATAGAGCTTTTGGTATATCGTCTTGAGATCACGTGACGTTGCACGTTATGTAACCACGTAATACAAAGAAGCAGTGTTGCTAACTTATTGAACACCAACCAATAGACCGATTTCATTGCACAATATCAGAAATGATAGTTTTGTCATATAAATTGCTTGAACGTCTTATCAAAGTGCTCCATTATAATGAACTCCTAGAACCACGTTCCCAAACAGCAGAATCCGAAAATAAGATAAAATGAGTTTTATCTGCACACTATCCCCTTATTCTTCATGTAAAAATGGGTGCGGCCAGTTGTAAATTCTATAGGTCTAAGCCCTGGTCTCATCTGAATCCAGCTATTTTTAGCTGTACAAAGCAGTTTGTTTTATTGCTTGATATTGAAAACTTGTCTTAATCACATATTTTAATGTATTATCCTAATTATGAACACACTGGTTTGTAGTGCAACAGTTTTACCATTTACTGCACATTGTTATTTCCCTTAACGGCGCTTTATTCGCAAATGTTTTAAGCTTTACTCCAATTTTGCACATATGTTTAATGAGTAGCTTTAGACAGAAACATTGCTACTGTATCACTGCTGTTCCCTCAGCGTCACCTGCTGTCAGAGGTGAATCTGCATCCTCATTCATCCCCTTTGCTGTTTTGTGCAGTTGTTTTACAGCATGTGGTACAGTTTCACAAAGCTAAAGTCAGAATATTCTGTTTTTGCCTTAAATGGTGAGGTTCTACTATCCAATTTACTTCTTTTGGATGGTGATGAAAACAAAGGTTCTGCAACTAATTCATGTATTATGATTCATATAAAGGTCCATTCAGGGTAAAACTGAGATCAACCATAAAGCCAACACAATCACACACAAAAAAAGTGTCAAAATCACAAAAATGTGTACAGATAAATGTGTACATAGATCTAGTCTCTATCATTTCCATTCTATGAAAAGACCAATATTTGCTCTGAGCAGAACCGACAGGTGCTGTGGTCTCGCAGGCTTCCTCTGATCGTGCTATTATGGGTGATGATTAGGCCTACTGGGAAAGAAAGCTTTGATAATGGCACCTTTGTGTAATACTTTGAAGCAAAGAGGGGAAAAGCAGCAGTAGTGTTGATAAAACCTGTCTGAATACAAACCTGCGGCCCCGACAGTAATTTCCTAGTAAACACATCAACAGTTTCACTGAATCCATTTTTTTTGGTTCAGCAGATCGACTGAGATGCACGGTCTGAGTTTGTTCAGCAGATGGGCTGAAAATATATTCACAACTCCTCGCGTATCACATGACTCGCTATAGTAGGAATATAAAGAGAACTGAATTTTTATCAGATGGGTGAATCAAGCTTACTTCATTGCACCCTTAACGCATGACAAAACAAATAACTCTCATACAAGAAAAGTGCCACAGAATCAGGTCGGAGCACACAGCATAGCTAGTCCACATTAACAGCAACTAAACCACAATTTCAAACAACATCTTCAGTCCAGCGCAAAAACTTTTGAAAAAGCTGTATATGGAACCATATTTTTATCAACAGGATGCAACTGGGCCTCTGAGGAATTGAGGAATCTCCACCAAAGCCTTATGTAGCAAAGCAAATAATAACTGCATTGCATGGTTGGGAGCGGGAATTTACTGATAAATATACAGTAATCAACATTTGAAGTGGATCACAAAGGTTCATCAAAGTTGTCCTAAGACAAGAATGGGTATTGTCTTGGTTTCACAACAAATTTAATGAAAGGTTTTGATCCACTTCAAATGTTGACTACTGTATTTATAACCTAAAACAGAAACACATACCCGAGTCACGTACACACGAAACAATGCATAACTGAAAACTACTGAAGGAAAACCCTGTATCTTGTATTTATACATGTGGAATGTTTTATTTTCATATCGATCTGTTGATGCTGAGTCCTGATTAATAAAAAAAGGTTTCCTTTAAACAGAATGATCCCTTTAAGAGTTTATTTATGACTTCTACTGGGTCAACTATTCGTTCATACACTATGCCTATCAAAGAGAAAACTAAATTAAAAATGCCTGTTACCATGGCAACGACTCTCACTCTCTTTCTCACTTTCTTCCAGTTACAGACAAGTGTAGCCTCACTTGTTGGCTGTTGTCTGCAAGTGGTTAAACAGATTTAATTCAGATGTTATAATGAGAAAAAAAATGATTTGTGTTTTTATTTCAATGCAACATTTTAGTAGAGTGACTCCCTAACCTAATTCATCTACAAAAGAGGTCAAGGGAAAGAAAGCAGTCGTGCAAATACAAAAACAGACATGGTGTTTTTACATGAACCCATATACCCAAGTCATGGTGTGACAGGGAGGACTCTGAAATCTATTCAGGGTCCACATGGGCGTCAGTGTTGAACACTCTTAAGAGGATACCATGAGGTCGGCCCTGATAAGAGACTCTGTCTTCTGTGTGGCAGCCCTGGGTGACAATGCAATGATAAACACAGAAGAGACAGTCAAACACACTGTCAGACACTACATTATGCAGCCCATTTGAAAAGCAAAGGAGTTAATAAATGTTTTTCCGCAGGACAGAAATAACAAAACCTTTCACGGACTAAATTACTTTCTGATGATGAGAGCTCAGAATGACAAACTTCAAAATCAGCTTCAATAATGACACGATCTAGTTGGATTATTAACAATTGTAATGTGTGCCTTGCCAGAGGGACACTGTATTTTTCCTCTCACTTTTGTCTGTGTTTTTTAACTCACTGGTGCCACTGAGGGATGATTTTCATAAAGCTGTTTTGAAACATTATGCCCTGTGAAAAAATGCTATAAGTTTAAATGAAGTCAGTCAGCTATAAGTTTAAATGAAATCTCATCTTAATTTTTTTTTATTAAGTTGAACATTTTTTTTTATTTTTTAATAATTAGCTAAATAATTTTTTTCTTGTGAACATTCAGTTGTTCACAGAAGTTGTTCAGTTAAGGTTTGACCATTTGCTACTAATTTTGAGTAACTAAGTAATTAAATTGTTTGTTATAGCTCCCATTTTCTTTCTTTTACTTTGTATTTAAAATTAGTTGCTGTCTTTGTTATGGTCCACAACATATCTTGCTTAGACACCATCATCAACCTCCATATCTCTGCTTTGAGCTTCTTTACTTATCTCTTGATCATAGTACAAGGTAAATTTGAACTTTAAGACATTAAAAATTTAAAGGGCACCTATTTTTCAAAATCCACTTTTACACGGTGTTTGCACATTTGTGTTGGTAGGGTGAGAACACAACCAACCCTACAAAGATATTTCTCATTTCTCATTTTTAAATCCCCATTAAACTAAATATACCTCGCTAGGCCTGCCACATTGAGTTTCACAGCAGCGTGACGTCACATTTTGGATTCTGATTGACAGCCCTGCATTGCTATAGCACACTCACGCCTCAACGATCCCGATACTCTATGTGTACGAATATGGAGTATTTTTAACTGATCAGCAGTGCTGTGAGATTAGTTTGTGTCATTCATAGCGCACCTTGGTCTACTGATTCTCACTGATGACAGGTCAGTGTGCAGTGCTGGGGGTAACGCATTACAAATAATGTGAGTTTCATAAAAAAATTTACTTTTTCCAAGTAACTAGTAAAGAAATGCATTACTTTTAAAAGCAACTTCCCCCAACACTGTCAGTGTGTATATGTGAATATATATATATAAAAAGAACTTTAAAGGCTATCTAAAACCAAACATAATTACATTACTGATGCATAGTAATGGTATGTATGCTGCAATAACAATGATTATGGTAAGAAGTAAGATATCAGCATGCTTCAAATACTGTGCAACAGGAAGCTTTACACCTAAAATGAAACAATGTTCATTTACTGTGAACTAAGCACCTATAAATCAAACTTGTATTAAACTCACAAATCTTGTAGTGCACATTTAGCTGTGATTGTAGTGTGCTTGTAGCTTGTAGCAGTGATACAAAACTTTTCATATGAAAACAACTAATTGGAGGCATTTCAGTTTGGAATACTTTTGTATATTAAAATTTATACTCATACAAAATTTTCACTGCAAATCCCTGTTTTTTCAATCACACATCACAGACATAATGGGAGCCACGGCAGAGCAGTGCCACAGTCCCAGTCGGGAAGCATAATCAAATTACTACCCAGCGAATCACCTATGATCAGTACACAGATTAAACAGTCGCAGTGACAGGCAAAGCAAGAGGGATTATACTGGGGTTTCCCTGAAACATCAAACCCTGAAAAAGGCCTTTCTTTACATTCTTTTCCTTTCCTTTATTTAAACCACTCGCTCCTACAGAAAACACATTCATGACACAAGCAAACCCCACCATCAGTAAGAACTGCAGAGCAAAATAATAATAATAATAATAAGTCACTTGGGCATACAAACCCACACACCTATGTGAACAAGTCGTGGACATAAACATACATCTACATGCTTCACACCTAACAAAAGTCCCTCAGACCTTAATGCTTTAACAACCATTACTCAACCTGTGAAACAAAAAACCTCAGGGTGACATGAGCCAAGCACCAGACCCAGGGCTGATTCATTTTAGATCTGCTCAGCTCAATAATTCATTTTACATTATTAAAAAACAAGCTGAGTAATATCGAGTGGGATCAAACTGCACTGTTGCATGACACATCTGTCTGATCCCTGAGCTAAACCACCAAAGCAGGATATTCTGTTCAGATAATACTTTATTTAGTTGTCATGGGGGAAAACTATAAACGTTTTCCCAGGCCCCGTGTCAAGGGGCCCCTTATTGCAAAGTCTACTGGGTATCATCTTTTTTCTATTAAAAAAAGGTTTTTGTTATTTGTGTGATGCAATACTGCTAAATAATCGAATACATTACACTATATAATACTATACTGATACAAAGGCTTTGTATATCACATTCTTAAAGGAGGAGCCTTGTGTTTTCTGCTCTAAAAATGTGCAAGGAACTGAATGAACTCTGAATGAGTCACAACGACACCAGACATTTTAACCGATTCAACATAAGGACTATTTGATTCTCAAATTAATCTGGGACTGAGGCCAAGCCAATGTGGCAAGACAGAGTAACGCGAAAGCGAATTAAAGGGATGGTTCTGCTCCTAAAAACTGCTATTCATACAAAGATAAGAACCATAATATATCAAGTTTCTGAGTACTTTTTCTAAATCCGTGGCATGGAGGCAAATGGAGGACTCTTTTACTGGGGTTAACCCCTGTTAAAACACGCTTTCATGGTGCAGGAAACAGCACCGTGCCAGGTAACAACAGTCTCTGGGTGTAGACCGCAACTTTTCCATGCCTTGGGAACTTAGGCTATTTTAACTTCAGTTCGAAACCGCTCATCTGAATACACGTACTTTGTATATACTTCTTTATTTTGTTATGGCGAACTAACCCAGCGAACGTGTAACGTAGCTATTTTTTAATCATTCTTTCAGCTGATTTAACCCAGATGTTATATTTTACGCTGACAACAGCTCCCTGGAGACTGGCATTCTCATTATTATGATGATATTGAATAATACGGCATATTATTGTTACTCAACTGTTGTAGCAGTTCCCTTACCTTCAATCTGAGAATCCAGCGTGTTGGACATTTCTATCAAAGTGGCTTCTTTCGTCTTCCCCGTTATTCTCTTCATGTTAAGTTCGTGCGTTTCTTTTCTCCCACGGGACAATTTAAAAAATATGAATGTCAGCTAGATAAATCTGTCGATTTTGGCTGCCGAGCGGTATTTCCGCCTTCAACCTTTAGGATGTTGGTAGGGAGAATTTAGTGGCTAAATCGTGAATCCCTCGCTCGCTTTCTTCTCCATAACATCAATTACTGGAGGAGCAGCGGCGAGCTGAGGGGATGTGGTGATGATGACGTGTTAAAGGGGAGTGGCTTTCCGTCGGCATACTGACATAATATTCGTGAAAAGTATTACGGGTCAAGTTCTTTTTTTTTTTATGTGTCCTAGGTTAAATGACATTACTACTACACGGTATAAATGTTTGATTAAATAAAAAATTAATCTATAAAAGTATTCACCTTTATTTGTCATGTTTGTTTAGTAAAGGAGAGGGTTGTGATCCTTAATATACTATATGCATTCCAACATATGCATTACCACAATTAATTTTTAATGAAAGCAGACTGGGTCAGGTCACATGTGCTTCTATTTTAGACCATTTGCTCCCTCTGCTGGTCATTGAGGAGATAGCAAAAACCCAGTACTGTCTAGCGGACTTGAAAAATGTTCTAAAAGAATGGATGATTGGTAAAAAAAAAACCGGTAAAAGGTTCTAAAACGTTCTTTTTAAAAAATTTTCGCGCTAACTAACGAATGGTTCTTTTAGGAACTGTACACTTAATATACGAAATTAATATGAAATCTTCAGTATTTACATACCAGTTATTATGCACCACCTATATTTAATCATTTAGGTTAAACTAATAAGCCTGTTTACAATGTGTTTATTATTATTTTAATTATATTTTATAATTTTATATTTTATTATTTTTTATTATTATATATACATTCAGTTTGATTTTCATATTTAATAATATCTCATATAAACTCACATATCTGTATTATAGATTTATATATTTGAACATACCATGCTTTATTATATTATATTATATTATATTATATTATATTATATTATATTATATTATATTATATTATATTATATTATATTATATTTTTAAGAAGTAAATGACCCATCGGTTTTCCTTCTTGAAGGTAAACTACATTACCCACAAAGCATCTGTTCGTGTAGCATGCGCATTCACTACAGCTAAAGGTATGCTATCTCTTGTGTGCTATCAGTTAACAGCCAGATACAAGTCAAATAACTAAGTAATCTTCAAATTATGGATGCTATATTTAAATCGTTTTGAAATCGAAAAATTTGTAGTGTCTAAGGGCGTGTTGAATATTTCAGATCTCTATATTATAGATAACGTTAGCCGGATTAACGTTAGCTGTTTTAACATGCGTGATCAGATTATGTTTCTGTTCACTGTCATTTCATTCAAGTCATGATTCATTTCGTCAAAATGCCTTTCTTTTCCAAATGTCTTTGACTTAACAAGCAGACATACAAAGACACGCTGATTGTGTTTGATACACGCTTAACACAGGAAGAAGAGGACAGCCTCAAGACTAAGTTACCGCTATGGCCATAACTTTGATCAGTACCCTGGACTCGCAGTACCTGTGAGTCTTCAAGCCCAGTAAGATACCTGCATGCACACAGCAGCACGTCGTTCCAACCCCTATAACAAATCCTCTGCTTTCTTCAGAGTATTGCCATTATGAAGCTTACAAACGTCTGTGTTTTATCACAAGATTTGAAAAAATGAGAATTTTAATTATCATGCAAATACTGGAATACCTGTGATAAATACATGTCATGAATTTGTTTAGTAAGTGAATATCTAACTGCTTGTTTTTCCCACTGGTTCCTACAGGTTTCTCAAGATCCTTTTGGTGAGCGAGTAGTTCTTCATCTCTGTTTTTCTCTTCATGTTGGAAAAAATTAAAGTTCAAGATCACCAGTATTTAGTTTATTAGCATTGGTGTTATTTGCAGTAAATACTCTACATTTACTGTATTACTCTTGGAGAAACTGTCAGGAGATTCTGGTTTAGTGCATCACTAAGTAATATATATATTTATCTACAGATCTTTCAGAAGATCTCTTAGCATAAATCTCCAGCTTCTTATTGTATCACTTGACCTAACCTCAGAGTAGCAACACAATGAGTGACTCAAACCGCAAAGAAAAGGATGCTGTCAACAGTCTGTCTAATAGAGATACAATTGAGCTCCCAGATGATCTTTCTCTGAGCGACTCTGACTCTGATGAGCCCACTGAGCATTTCAGCAGAAAGGTTGAGGACTTGTCATCGTCTTCAGAGGATGAAGATGAGACTCGGCAGCAAGTCCAGTCTGTGTCTCAAGACAATCCCGTCTTCAGACTGACAGGTGGGAGCTCTAGTTTCTGTGATCGGAGCAGGGACATCTTTGCACAGTTGGATAGTGCTGCAAAGCTCACATCTAAAGATCTAGGTGAAGACAACATCCTTGATGGCACGTTTGCGCGTCCTGCTCCTCCATCACCTCCACAGGAAGCTCAAAGGGAGTGTGTTAGCCAAGAGACAACCAAAAAACAACCTCCAGGTAAAAAAGTCCCAGACTACCTTGCACACCCTGAGCGCTGGACTCGCTACAGTCTCGAAGATACTGCTGACACCAGTGATAGAAAGAATAGTCAGATTGCTCATCAGTTTATACAAGGTCTTCAGGACCGCAGGAGGTCTCAGGAAGATGTGCTTGAGACCTTCACTCCGGCTTTCAACCAGGATCATGGCAGCACCAGCGAGAATAAGATTGTCTTCGCAAAACCCAAGATTAAAGATCAGAGTGGGAGCAAACTTGATCATGCTAAGAAGGAAGAAGTTGAACTACACCACTTGGATGACAGACGAGAGACTGATGAAGGAGAGGATGGTCCTCTTCATCAACGTTTCAGCTCATGGAAGAATAAAGAGAAAAAAAGAAAGTGGAGGACTGAAAAAGAGGAGGAAGACAAAGGGGTGCCCAGTGCTGCCTTCAACAGTAGCAAGAAAGTAAATCGCAAACACTTCCGTAAAACATTTGAAGATGAAGATGGTGGAACAGAGTGAGCACTTTGTACATAAATACTAAAGCTACTGTTTTAATGTATATGTGCTTCAAACTTACTGTTTGTATGAAGTTGTTTGACTTTCCTCATATCTTAGTTGTGGTTGTATAATTCATGGAAAGCTCTTGCTATCAAACTGTACAGACTACTTCTCACAGGACAGTGACACAAAATAACCCACATATCAAAGAATGAAAACCTATCTGCAGCCTCTTAGTGTTTTAGTGTGTGTGTAATTAATCTGAGGTACAGTGTTGAATTTTTATGACCACTTTTCATGAATAAATAGACTCTGTTATGTACTTTGAGATCCTGTTTTATAAGTGTGCTTTGTCTTAATGTTGGTGATAATATAATGCTGGATGTTTTGCATGTCCACGTGTTGATTGATCAAAAGCAATGCAAATTAGAAGAATTCCTCTTCTGGTTCAGCAGCAAGGCTGTAACAACCATAAGCAATGAGTTTGACAATTACAACTTAAAAAAAAAACTATGACCTGGGCCTGTTCCATAAAACAAGTTAACCAAATAAGCCGGGTTTAATTTAAGGTTATCTGACTTATCATCAGTTGATTTGGTTAAAAATAAGTCAGACTAAGCCAGGTTTAGAAGGGAAACTTGTTTTATGGAACAGGCCCCAGGTTTATTATTTTCAAGGTCCCCCACTGTTTTAAACCAATTTATAGAAGTATAATTTGCAGCCTTGGAAAGTCATGGAAATGACAAGATCACTAAGAAAATATTGATTTTAAATATTTTAAGAAGAGGATGGTCACTTTCATCACCGCTTCAGCTTGTGATGGGACGTTATAATATAAATACATATACCTTATAATTTTGGTAATTCAGGGGAGTGACAACTAACCACCTCTGCACATTCAGAGCTAACTGTAGGCAGCAACAGTGTGAAGGAGAGGGGAGTTTCGGTCTCTTGTAATCAGAAGTGTATATCAACAATAAAGAATCCTCAGCCCCGCCCTTCACCAGAGAGCCATGACGTATGTGTTCTCATCTGTAAAGGTAAAGGACACAAGCATACCGTCGTGCCTGCGGATTTCTTACACGTGAAAATGCGGAAGTTCGCACTGCTTTCGATCGCTCTCAAGTTTTAATTTCTCGCATTAGTTGGAGCTGGCCCTCGGCTATGTGATGATAAAAGAAGAGACACCGACATCAGTCTGCCTATAGCTTACTTAACTGCTCTGCTTTGGAAACTTTGTTGAGGATGTTCTTCACTGATCGAGAGGTACAGTGTGTGTGTGTGTGTGTGTGTGTATGGGGCAGGTATCACAGGTGCACAGGTAAAGGCCTTTCTCTTTCTCGTTCATTTAATTGGTCAATGGGAAACTTTTGATCGCTCGTTTGAAGACTAGTGCTGTTTTCTGAATTAGTAGTAGAAGTATTTAGAGCTATTTTGAATGAAATATATGCTGTATATTAGTTTTAAAAAGTACTCTTTATACCTTTAAATATATAATTTTCAGTACACAGTAGCCTGGCAGTTTCTGTTGCACTCGCCCTGTTATAAACATATTGGCAAATCTTACCGAACCAGTATGTTCCATAATAAATAAAGAGGCACTTTACAGTAACTGTATCCCATAGCACTATTCAAAGTAGGGAGGTACATGTTTTTGTTTACATTCTTCTGTGAAGCAAGACGTTTTATGAATACATAACTTTTTCTTAGTAAATGACTGCGGTACTTGTATGTAAAAAAAAACTCTCATTTGCATTATTAAAATGTGTATAGTGTAGTTATTTCACAAAGTTAAAACAGTGTTATTGAGGAGGGATTGATGTTCTCAGAAGATGACAAACTTTTCTGAGGAACACTCACCCGACCTGAACATCTTGTTGCTGAAAAACAGAGAAAAGAGACTTTGCTGTGACTGTGAACATACTGTATCAATGTTTATATGCTCAGACATCTCATTTACTTGCTAAAAATGGATTAAATGTTTTAGAATAGTAATGGGTGTTGTGACATAATTATGAACTAATCATGATGTGTTCATATTGTGCAAAAGTGTGCAGAAACTGAATGAATAATTTGTGTGGTTGTGGCTGAACAGGTTATTTGTCATGAGGCTGTGTTGTTTTTAATGTCACAGAGTAAGACCATAATTTAATTACTGTGGCTTCAGTAAATGATTAAGGCAGAGGGGAGGAATCAAAATCCATATTCGCAGTGATTCCTTAGTGTTTCTGTCTTTCCGACACACACTAAGACAGTTGTAGTTGCGTAAAAGGTTACCCAAAGGCATGTCTTGACCTGTAGTCATACCAGCTGTAATAGCTTATGTCAGACAGAAAGTAAAACATAAAACAGGAAGAAGAAAGAAAACTTTATAATGTTACCAGGAGTTATTTCAAGTTGTTTCACATCTTTTAGTAGCAACCACAACCTGAATAATTCTCAAATATAGTTAGAAACACATAGTTTTCTATACAAACATGGAAAGCATGGTTTCTGATGACTGTAAGTAAGCTCCATTAAAGTCTGGGTACACTTTGGTCCAGAAAGCTTGTAAAATTAATTTGTGCTAATTTAATTTTAAAAAGTTACATTTTAAGTAATACTCTCCGCATAATAGTGTGAGTGAGACTGTTGGATCTTACTGTACAATAATATGGTAATTTTGCTTTTTATAGTATAAAGGTTAGTCATTAAGTCAAATATGTCCAGCTGTCACGATAATAACTCGGTTGGGTTAGACATTTGCATTTCAATTGAGATAAGGCTGGCTTCCCAAACAAATGTCAATTTGTATTATGCGCATTTTCCTTTATAGCACAGTATGTTAGTTAAAGAGATTGGGTTGATTAACTATAAGTAGCCTGCATACAGAAGTCTTCTGCTGCCCAGAATATGTGAGGGAAAATGCCAGCAGAGAGCTCACATGTACACTGAAATGAAACGATGTTGTTGTTTTTATAAACTGTTCTTTACCTATTCTTTGTCATTCCTGTGTATTGCAGGAAGATGTGGCTCTGCATGAGCTGGACAATGAAAATGAGCCTTTTCTTCCATTGCAGGTACAGTATGAAAAGAAACCATACAACATGTGATTTTCTGCATTTGTTGACCAACCGGCCTAAATACCACATTAACCACAGTGATGTGTTAACATGAGCGCATGCTCAGTTATGAAAAGTACAGATACACAGCACATGATGAAATTACCACAATATGTTCATAATGCTACATACACATCACCACTTGCCATGCATGACCTAAACTTCCTGAGAAAGCCCAGTGACAGTCACAAGCACAAATACTGACACAAAACCAACAGTCAGCAATTACAGTCTAGCATCTGATCAATAATTTATATCATCTTTCTAACTTAATCTAGTTCTTTCTGCTTTTGTTTCATTCAGCGTAACTTGTACCTTCCTCGATTATATGACTATGTCCTGGTGGCTGATAAAGTGGAAGACATGGAAGACCAAATCTTCAAGAAGCAGGATGCCTTTATATGTGAACTGAAACAGAAGAACATTAAAGTGACTGTATGTTATATCACAGTTACACACACTCACTAGTATTGTGTCTTTCAGTTCTATTCCTCAGTCTAAAGTCTTACTCTCAATTCTGTTGAACAGAGAATTGAACATGTTGGAAAGGTGTTCTTTGGTGTCTGTGCACCTGAGGAGATTTTTGTAAAGTACAAGTACTTGCTAAAGGTGTCTGATTCCTGTAATTGGAGCGCCGAGCAAAAGTGTGACTTGTCTGTCTCAATGTGCACCAGGTGAGGGTCACAGTATACATCGTCGCTCTGCATAAAAAATCTGTTATTTCATTCAAAGCTTGATGATGAATTTCTATTTTTATGTTTCATAGAATCAGGATTGTCCACTTTGTCTTGAACAATACCTATATAGGGTCAGGAGGTACGTGTTTCCTCTCTCTTTGTTATTTTGTCTCATCTTAAACCTGGAACATAGAAGTTACACTACCTTTTGTTGACGCTACATTTTAGGGTCATGAATATTTTCTTTATACATAACATGGGTTTTTATTAGTGCTGTCAAATAAAAAAAAGAAAAAAGTTTTTGTTTATATGATATAAATGTGTATATATATATAATATATTAATATATAATAAAATATAAGTATAAATAATACATGTATATACATGTAAATATTTTTAAAATGTATACTGTATGTTTGTATATATATATATAAAATAAATATACACAGTGCACTTGTAAACAAACTTATTTTGAATGTGATTAATTAATCATTTGTCAGCACTACTTTCTGCACATAAAAGCTATGCATAAAATAGTGTAATGTGAAACTAAATTGAATCTGAACATGGTTACAGTTGCATTAATATTAACATATTAATAGGCATCAGAAATAAATAGAAACACCTATTCATTCAAGTTTGTTTTAATAAATATTAAAAAGGCACAAGGTCTGAGCCTCCCTAATATTATCAATGTCTGTATCCACTATTTTTCTCTGTAAGAGGGCCTTAGAGACCTGTTGTGTCAAGGTGCTTTTGAGTCCATCTACTGTCTGCATGAGGTGAGTGACTTCACGCCCTTATTTGTTATATTCATCTACACTGTAAAAATGATTTAAAGTCAATACTACATAAAATACAACAAAAAACTATTGTAATTTCTACATTAATTTTTTTTTTAATTAGTACTCATTTTAAGCTTGTAGAAATTAAAGTTTGAACTTATTTATTATTATTTTTTTTAATTGTTTATGTTTACAAGGATAACATATAAGTAAATCATAAATTAGCGAGGTTACATTTTCACTGTTTTCCAGTTGTATTTACTTTGTTTTATGGATGCTTTTGATGTTAGGTTCAGTGACTTACAGTTTTGTGACATTGGGAGTTCATTAAAATGACCCATTCATACTGACATCACTAGGCTATTCACTGATTGCTACCGGCAAGTCTGTCTTCATTTGGGTAGTGTTTATTATATTGAGTAGACATATTATCTTAACAAGCTGTCTACTTGCTTACAGATTTTACTTGAATTATTGTTTTTTAGTGCAGTAAATTACTGTTATTTAACATTTACTTACGCGAAATGTATAAACAGAGAGTTAATAAAATGTACTAGGAATCCCCAACTAAACTTAATTCAAAAAATAATAATTCTGTTTAAAGCTACTAATAATTATGTTTAATAATATATACTTTTTTGTACATTAACGAACCTTTTCTGAGTGAAAATTGCTTCCAAGATTTTTTTCCAAGTAAATCCTACTCCAGATTTTTCACTGTACACTGTTGCCAAGAAAATCATACAATAAATATCTGAGCTTTTTATTCTAACGGTTCTGTTAAACATTGTTGACTCGTCTCTTCAGAAAAAAGAGCAGAAAAAACTAAAGAAGAAGTGGGCAAGCTGGCTTGCAGTAATGAAGCTTTTTCAACAGCCTGTCACTGATATTAAGTAAGTGCTCCGTTTTTCTTTGATCATCATAATTTTTAACACCATTCATATATATATTCTTTCTACTGTTTGCACATATTTTTAGGGACTATTTTGGGGAGAAAGTGGCGCTGTATTACCTGTGGCTGGGCTGGTACACACGCATGCTTGTCCCTGCAGCTGTTATTGGTATTGTTGTGTTTTTGTACGGCCTGGCCTTCTTCAACACAAGTCCACTCATGTGAGTATATGTACATCAAATAGAGTGACATAAGTGTTGAGGTGTAGAAGCAATGACAGATCAGATTCAGTCAGACTAATCTGACTTTAATCTACACCCAATTATCTCTAAATTGCTGAATGTGTCTGTATATTGTGGTGTGTTCTTACAGTCATGAAGTCTGTGACTCCAACATCGTCATGTGTCCAAGATGTGACAGAGGTTGCATCATGTGGAACCTGTCTGACACCTGTACATACGCCAAGGTCAGTGAAGAAAGTCAATCTTTCATTATAATCCAGCACTTTTCAACACTATTGTATGCTGAATATTATTAGGGTAAGCGTTTTGAATGTTGAATGAATTGTTTTATAATCACCAAGGTCTGCTTTTTTAATCAAAAATACAGTAAAACACCAATACTGTGAAATAATGTTACAATTTAAAAGAACTGTATTGTATTTTTTAATATAATTTAAAAATCACATTTTTTTTCAGAAGTCATTACTCCAGTGTTCAGTGTCACATGACCCTTCAGAAATCATTCTAATATACTGCTTTGAAAACAGTTGTTCTGTTTAATGGCTGAATTTTCAGAATTCTGTGATAAATAGAAGGTTCAGCATTTATTTGAATAAGAACTCTTATTATCAGTGAATATTCAATAGAGCTTCTCTGTGTCACTTGTTGTGTTAACAGGTTAGCCAACTATTTGACAATGAAGGGACGGTGGCTTTTGCCATGTTCATGGCGATTTGGGGTGAGTTTTTGCCAGAAACGAAAGCCATATTTCTATGTGAAATGATATAGATGTTCAAAGTACTGTGTGCTGTGATGTTCTTTGACTAGCAACCCTGTTCTTGGAGCTGTGGAAGAGACATCGAGCTCTGCATGTGTCAAGGTGGAAAGTATTTGACTGGTGCGAAGAGGAGGTAAGGGTTATCATTTTTTTCTTCATCATCACTTTTAACATATTTAATGCGCATCTTCTAATGGAGCCAAATAACTCGATCAATCCACAGGAAGAATTGATTTTGGAGATTGTAAATAATCCCAAGTGTAAGCCAAAAGAGTTCACACATTCCTACCTGCGCAGCATCGTGGTGCTTCTTTTGGTCACGTTAGTGGTGAGAAATGTTCACTTGCTTGCTTTCATAATACAAGCAAATAATGTAGCAAATAATAATGCATCTTCATTTTGTTCAGCTGGTGGTGATCATAGGTCTGACCCACGCTCTAGTCATCTGCCGTGTTTTAACTGCAATGTTGTTGTCTAAAAGCGAATGGGACTTTCTGAGTGATAATGCCACCACAATAGGCATGTTATCTGGAGCAGTGCTGCACTACGTTACTATTCAGGTTATGACTCGGGTGGGTACTGATAAAATGTCTACTGAGAAAAAACATTAACCCTATTTACATAGGGTCTTTCTGGAAGAAAAAAATAATGGATTCATTTCTTTTTCAGGTCAACAAAACTGTGGCCCTCAAACTGTGTGAGTTTGGTGAGTATTCAATGTCTTTTACATGATGATTAACTGACAGACTACCAGTGTTAACATGTAATGTCTGTTTATTTGCAGAAAAGACCCGCTCTTTTGCAGCCACAGAGAAGCGCTTCACAGTGAAGATGTTCACATTTCAGTTCTTTACTCTCTTCTCATCTCTATTTTACGTGGCATTCTTTCTAGGAAGGTAATTATGCATATGTCTGTGCACTTTTGTAGTTATTTACTTTCATGGCAGGCTATTCAAAATGTCTTTTTCTGCTGTGCTTAGGATCAATGGCTATCCAGGGAAATATGTTCGAATTGCAGGGCAGTGGAGACTGGAAGAGGTACAAGTCATTCCCGTGTTATTTTACATTTATATTTAGAAATGCAAAATTAACTGTATTGATGCATTTGTCAGGCCTTTTTAGTGTGATTCTAATCTTGAAATCTAATTTCAATCTGGTTTAGTGTCATCCAAGTGGCTGCCTTACAGATCTTTTCATCCAAATGGCTGTTATTCTGTTGCTCAAACAAACAATCAACAACATATTTGAGTTCACAGTGCCGTAAGTGTTTTCCAAAATGCACTAACACAAATAAGTAGTGCTGGGCAACTATTAATGGCAATTAATTGTGTACATAATATTTGTATGTACTGTGTATTATTTATTTTGTATATTTAACAACACACAGAGTCTGTATTTTTATATTTTACATTTATATTTTGTATGTATTATATAAAAATACACTTAATATATAAGCATATTTTTCTTAAATATGTACATGCACATGTATGTATTTATATATAGATAATAAATATACACAGTAAACACACATGTGTACACAAAAACCTTTATTTTGAATGTCATTATTCCTGATTAATTGTTGCCCAGCACTACAAATAAGATAAAATCTGCATATATTTCCAGATTTAAAAAGTATTGCATTTCTGTCTCTGCTTCTTTTTCTTTGTTGGTGACCGCAGTTGGGTAAAGCTATTTTTTAAGCGGACGAAAGCCAAGACATTGCGCAGGAAGTGTGGTAACTGTTACCGTAAGGCATGTAAAGAGGAGGGGGGCACCTTCTACCAATGTGACCTCTGCAAGCTTCGTACCTGGATGGAGAACTACGACCTGACTGATGTTAATGCTTTCAGCTTGTTTAATGAGTTTTTGGAAATGGGTTTGTATCTTTATACTATATTTACAGTACCGCTTAATTACTAATAACACTTGGTACACATTTTGTTTTCACTTCAAGAGTTCACGCTTTCCTCATAATGAATAAGCAAATTTGGCATGCTGTCTGGGGAGCGAGCCGTGAGAGCGGCG
>JAUCMT010000099.1:470509-485241 GCA_032357475.1 Enteromius thamalakanensis
TCAGGAGATTGTCTTGACCAGGACCACACCCCTAAATGCATTGAAGCAACTGCCATGTGATTGGTTGATTAGATAATTGACTTAATGAGAAATTGAACATGTTTCCCTAATAATCCTTTAGGTGAGTGTGTATATATAATTAATGCAAGATATTGAATGTTTTTTTTGCAATATCCAATATATTTCAACTTGTTTTGGCCGATACCGATATTTTTGCTTTTGTAATATATTCTACTTCAATATATTGTACTGGTGAAACATAGCATTATTTTTTCATTCATATTCATATCGGGGCGATGCCTACATGTACATTCTGATATCGGTTTGATATCGGTCCTATAATATCATTATTGACTGATTCTGATATCGGTCCTATAATATCGTTATATGTGTATGCATTATATATAAAACCTTTACCCGAACCCTAACCTAACCCTATTTATTTTATTTTTTTTTTATGTTAAAAGCAGTTTTTCATTTGCATATTTCTAACAAACTCATACACTGGTATAAATATAGGTTAATTTAAAAAAAAAAGTCCTGCATTACGTAATTTTGTTATTTATTAAACCTTTCAAAACTGCCTATTTAAAACGACTTCAGATTTAGATCCATTTCTTTCTGCAAAGCAGTTTCTGAAGCATGGGCCAATGGAGTTCAAGCAGTATTCTTGCTGAAAAATAATCAATGTTTACCTAATGCTGCTTTGACTTTTTCCAAGGACACCATAATGCTTTCATAACCAATTTTTCTCTGAATTTCACTGACGGACCATCAAATACCCCAAAAACCGATAAAAAAAAATGAATACGGCTGGGACATCTCATCAAGTGGTGAGTAAACTACAGCTACTAAAGCCACTAAACAGATCTCAAGCAGAATTGAAGGTCACAGAATCTGAGCCCAAAGACACTTGGGTCATAATATGTCACCTAATAACAATTTTAAATTGGAAGCATTTGAAGTCTGGCTTTTCTTGACCCACTTGAGGTGAAGCTCAAGCTAACAACATGACTCAAACTCATTTATTACAAATCTATCGTTCTGCAGTGTCAAGGCTGAAAATTTCCTCCTGAATTGGATTACGTTTTCGCCGTGCGATCTCTTGACCTTTTCTTCTCATATCATTCCCTGAGTGTACAGACTGACTTTCCAAACTTCAGAAAGGGTTTCAGAGGTGATGTCAAGAACGTCACAAAATGCATATCAAATTACTTTTGATTTGTTCTGGGACTTGAAACAAGGTGCTATAAAAGGAACATGTGAGAAGTCGAATGTTAGGTTGCAACAAACCATATTTCAGCTCACGGGAGACGCGATCATGGACGAACCAAAACACCTGAGAGTTTTGAATTCCCCACAGCACACTAAGCATTTCAGAAATATAATTGCATTCGAGTGCATCCTCAAGTGTGTACTAAAACATGCAGTTCATGTTCAATGGTTCTATTTGCATTCATTTAAGTCTGTTTTTGCATGAGAAGGGAATTGATGAGAATTACCTGGGAGGCGCAAGTTTACCACCCTGTCAAAGAGGTTTCTTTCTGCCGTGACTCGATTTAACACCTGGTTCAGGAGCTGCAGGAAGACAATAAAATACAAATGTGAAACCTGAACGTTGTATTAAAACAAAACAAACGGATGGAAATATTATCCTAATTAAGGAAATGTTGACTCAAAGAGGAAAGAAAGAGAAAAAACAACGAAGAAGACCAAAAAACGAAATGCATACATGTATGACAAGCATAAATACATGAAAAAATCACAGATTTGTAATGTTTTCTTCTTTAAACATGAACAGATGTGACCTGCTCCAGTCTGAAAGGGTTTCAGTGAGCCAATCAAACACATCTGGCCATAAATGAGAGTGACTAGACCGCAATAGCATGCCACTCGGACTCAGCCTCATGCAGCCGACAATTTAATTTAGAGTTACCAAGCTGCCAGGTGCCAATTATTGGCGTTTACTATAAAGCATCATTTGCATTAAAAGATAGGATAAATCCTTCAGGGACAGGAAAAAAAATGTAAATGGGTAAGTATGCGATGCATGAGGTGGAGGTTCTGCTCCTCGAGGATGTGTGGAATCCTGCTGTGCTCACAGGTGTGATTCAGTTAAAGCCTGATTAGAAGCCGCAGGTGAATGGACGCTCCGCTGGGAATAGAGTGTTGTGAGAAAAACCCAGCAGAAAACACATTTTCAAAGCCTTCTCCCCCGTAATTGAGGCCTTGAAAACATGCAGTAGCCTATCCGGTCCTCATTTGCATGCCACTCTCCATGAATTGATTGCGAAATAGCATTGTTGATGAAAAAGGAGGTATGCAACCTTCTGAAAATAGTTTTGTGATAATTAACCACAGGACGTAAGGGCAATTCATAAAATTATTTCATTATCATATGCATTAGATATTTATATGGTAAGCAATTTTTTATTTTTTTCAACCCTGTTACCAACTTTTGGAAATTAACGAACACCCCTTTAATACCCCTATTTTTGTCATTTTATTATATGTAAATATACATTCATATAAAAACAAATAGTTTTTAATATATAAGAATGGGTAACAGGGTTGATGCAACAGCAGATTTTGCCTTTTTTTCCATGCCCGTTATCAATTTTTAAGCCATGACTACATAAACATTAAAACCCTGATTTTTGTGATTTTATCATTCCTGAGCAGAAAACATTAAACACACAGCAAAAAAAAAAAAAAAACAATAATAAACTTATGTTACAGTACATATCAACACACTTTTTACATTAATATATTATATGACAAAACTATGCCAGGATGGATAACAGGGTTGAAAAAAACTATTTAAACAAACAAAAAAAAAAGTCAGCCAACTAATTTTGCATCCAAAAAAGGTCTATAAAAGTGGAAAGCATCCAATAGCTTTCATGTTTTTTTCTAATAATGGCTGCCGTCCCTCCATCACGGTTGTAAAAACTTTTACGGTTTGACAAAACGACCTCATTTATGGATCAATAAACTCCAACCATTAGTTTCTTTCCAATACAAATTCATTGCACAGCTGAGATGTGATACTTTATGCTTCAAATTGGCTATATTCTCCAATTTAATATCGTTTTGTGGGGATTCACAGACAACAAATTGCGTCCATTGATGGTTTTGTTTTTCACACAGTTCCTCCTTCTGAAGCAGCCAATTCACTAAAATAAACGAAAATGCAATGCAAAAATGCCAAAAAAAACTTTAATTGTTGCTTTATGTTAATCAATCAAACAAAAATTAATAATAATAAAAAAGTAACATAAAATAACGCAGGACTGTAGAGGAAGGTACTGATATATGTCTGCACTGACGGAAGACTAGTATATTAAGAGTCTACATACGACACTATCCTCTTATTTCAAAAGATGAAATACTGTTTTTCATGTTATGACCTTCTTTTGAGGCAGGTTCATACATTTCCTCAGTGTTGTTAATAATTTAGGTTTCGGGAAAAAGTCAGAGAGCTGTGAACTGCAAGAGCCTGAGAAAATAAACAGAAATGTTTCACAGCAAATTGCTTCAAACAGGATCATTAACTCTAGAAACTGCTTTAGAAAAATGTTAACGGTGAGCATAAAATACGTTTTGTTTTATTCACTCCGCGCTGGCAAGTTTCGAAAGTTTTTAGAAGTACATTTTCAGAACGCATCGCAGCTGTCAATCACGCTCACCTGAGCCAATCGCCGCAGCAGCAGCTCGGCGGAGGGGCGGGTCCAGTCCAGGAATATTTCCGGCACCAGAGTGATGGTCATCTCCAGGACCCTCAGGAGACTGACAGAGAGGTCAAAACAGGTGGCGCACACCTTTAACTGCCGCGTGTCCACGAAATTCCTCTCGGGCCGCTCAGCTGCCTGCTGGATCTGACAGAAAAGAAATCAAGACATGACAGGATACAATATTGGAGACACAGGAAGGTCAACAGAGATGTTATGAAACACCGCTGTATATTTTGTTGCATGGAATTAGGTAACGTATGATCTAAAGCCAGTCAACTTTTTCATATTACCCATGGGCTTTTATGAATAAGCTAGGAAAAGGACCTAGAATAACCCAGCAACCCAGAACACCCTTATAACTGTATGGCGACATGCCAAGGACCACTTAAAACAACTTAGCAATTGCAGAGCAATTAGGGGCAATGTAACTAAATATGCATCACAATATAACATTTTTATTGATTATAACCTCTTTAAACAGAGCAGCTTTACTTTTACATTTAATTTACCCAATTTATTATGACAAACAGCAAAAGTTTAGTGCTAAGTTTCACCATTGAGTTCTTTGGGTATAAAACATTTGTATTTAGTTCACTTATATTCAGAGTCACTTAGACATTCTCGTCAGAGTCTTTTCTACATCTACCGTTGATTTCAATTTAACGCTCACTGAAACTGAAACGCATCACAAACTCCCCTGGAGACCAGTGCCTCTTAATTCGTGGATCATCTCAGATGAAAGGCACTCCTAAGAGCCAGCCAAACCCTCAGGCAAAGTAGCCTACGAATCAAAGTCCAATCTGCAATAAGCAGAATTTCAGCGCTTCGGCTCTCCTGAAAGACATTGATTTAAGAGTAGAGGAAAAAGCCTGGTGAGAAAGTGCTTTCACGTCTGAGGTTTAATTCCCCGCCATTATAGATCAGGGAGGTTTTGCCTTCTTCTGTAGCTTCCCCTGAGACTCCAAAGCCTGCGTTTAGTATAATGACCCTACCGCGGGAGGGGCGGGAGCACTACTCTTCCCAAAAGGTTGTTTCCATGGTGTCCAAATTATCAAATTAGTGTGCGGCTGAATGAAGTTGTTATTGGGGTGAATTGAGCACAAGGTAAGCTACATCTGCATTTCCTGAAGGAAATACCAGTGCTTTAAAAAGGCAGCAAATGAATAGTGTTTTAAGCAGTGCTGTCAATCAATAAAAAAAATGGTACTAATTAATCACACTGAATCATTAATTTTCTGAAATTAATCCTGATTAATCTCACCTAACATTAAAGTTTTAACATAAAGTTTTACTGTCAACATAAAGACAGTATTATTACTAGTATTTTTTTCATTTATTTAGTGGCAGATTTTAGCAAACCTTTGGCGATGTTTAATAAATGTTGATAAAAAAAAAGTATTGTGAAATGACGGCGCTTTCAATGTTGTGCAACTAAAACGCAACATTTTGCGATAAGCCATGGCAAAGCATTTAGGCAAGCTTTGGTGGATTTTGGGTATATTTATACAAAGGAGGCATATGCGTCTATCTTTACAGAAGTAGTATGGAGAGTTACTTCAGAAACCTGCGTGATAAAGCTGGAATAAACACAAGCATTAACAGAGCCACCACTAACAGTGGCAAAATATCTCTTTTTCGAATTGCCCGAAAAACCACCTCATGCGGGCGTGAAAACTTTTGTGTGATTTTTGGGAAATTAAAGCATTTCCATTAGGCCAATTTTCAATTCTCAATTTTAATTTGCGCAATTTGAAGGGTAATGGAAATGCAACTACTAATACTCTAATACTGACGTTTCTAGGAGCTATGAATTTGAGCAGGTTTTACATAAAACAACAATGTTTAATTTAACACTCTCCACATAAACTAGACATCTAATAAATGGTGGTATAATAAATCACTGACAGATCTACATAAACACAGTTTATATGAAGGAAAAAAAAAAGAAACAGAGCTAGTGTCACAACGCAGCAGTTGTGATGGGGGCGGCCATCACTGGCTCTGCCCCTGCGTTAACTGCAAACGATATTTTTAACACAATTAAAGTTTAAAAAATGTAATTGTATGCATTAATGCTCTCATTTTGACAGCATTAGTTTAAAGTAATTTCAGATGTTCATTATACATAAATTAAATCCAAACCATATCTGTATTTGCACTATGAATGTGCATGATACTTCAAATCATGTGGCTTGTTGAAGAAAGGCATACTATCATTTTAATTGTATGATGTTTTCTTACTCAATATTAAAATCTTTAAAAAACTCCACCACCAATCAACACGCCAACAACCAATCAGAACACCTAAGCAACCACCTGGAACACTCAAAACAGCTGCCTAGCAACACCTACAAAGTTTTTACAACCACTTAGCCATCCAAAACAAACGCTAGCAGCACACTAGCATTGTGGCGTTGATGTTTGCATGGGCAAGCACCACTCCCATTTTCTTTAAACGTTGCAGAAGTCATTTTAATAGGCACTTCATATTGATACAATTAAACACATCTAATGAGTATTTCAAAGACTAAGTAAGTACGCAAAGATTCATTTTACACTGTAAATGCAAGGTGACGGCAATTCAGTTCAAACATCAAGTAGCAGTCATGATTACATAGAATAATTTACAGACTGGAGAAAACAATCTCCAACAGATTTAAATAATTAAAGTTTCCCTTAACTTTTAGTTAAAAGATTTTTTTTTTCTTTTTTTAATATAGCTCTACTTTTTTTTAAAACTTTGCTCTGTTTGCTTCAGTGTGTTGAAGCTTCAGCTTCTGCCTGATTTTGAAGTGAGGCTTTCTGTTTGTGTTGTATGAAGGCAAACGTTTCTTACCTCCTGTATCATGCCTATGAATTCAGAGAAGGCCCAGTTCAGCTGGTTCAAGACGCTATTGAGGAAACTGGCAGCCATGTCTTTGTCCTGACTGAGGAGTTCAGCCATGTGCCTCTGCAGCAGAAGTGATGGACAGGGCTCTGTAGCCAATCAGAGAAAAGCACATTCATTCAGCATGTGTTCATTATTATTTAATCACGAGTATAACAAAAAATACAAAAGCTAACTATGGGTAGTCACTTCACAAATACTTAAGGTTACGCCATTCTGTCTCTGAACAAGATCAACTGTGGACAAACCAATCTACTCGCAATGATCAAACCAACCTTTTCTATAAATTAAATGGAGCAAAGATGGAAAAAGAGGCCTGAAGAGGTGTTTATTTGAAATGAACAACCATATCCAAGAACAAAAAAATGTTACAACAGTAATGTTATGAAGCTACTAGAGTACTTTTTGTGCAAAACAAAATAAAAATAATTACTTTTTTAAACTACTTATTCTCGTCAATTGTTGTTTCCTTTGCCGTCTATAGAAGGTCAGAAAGCTCTTGGACTTCTCACAGTTTGTGTTCCAGAGATGAACTAAGGTCTTATGATTGTGGAACGACTATCCCCTAATGACTGGACTGTGAAGGTCTGGAGGTGTTGATACAGGTTCAGTCACAGACAGGACCAGTGGTCCCCTTCAAGTATGGAATTCAAAAGCTGGTTCCATCTCAGCGGCAACGTCTTTTAGGTACAAGGTACAATTTTTCCACATTTCTTATGACAGTGTGACAACTTGCCAGGGGCAACACCAAAATGAGCTGTAAAATGTGCTAAGTTGGATCGGCAACTCTACCACTTGTAATCGTGGGATTCCCTGCCTACTACTTTCTTAAACCTATTCGGACAATCCCTGCAGAGTTGAAACCAGTCTCTTGAGGAGAGGCATGCTCTGTATTTAAGAGAAGCAGTGACATTAACTAACATCGCACAGTCTCAGAAAACACTCTAATTTTGGTTTCAAGGACCCCCCCATGTGCTGGACCTATGGGAAAACCCCTAGGGGGAAAAGACCGAGCTTGAGGTGTTCTTGCTCTGCAAGGTGGCAGTGACAAGTCATTATTAACCTCAGCTACACCTCATCACACGGCCGCCCTCTTGGGTGGCCAGTTGTGCCATGTATCTTTACAATTTGTAAGGCAAGTCAACATTTGGTGTCATTGGATTACTATGGCAAACCACTGGGCATGTCCTGGAGATTGGTCTCTCATGGAGAGGTATGCTCTGCATTTAAAGGCAGTAGTGACGAGGCTTTATTCTCTTCAGGTATGCCTCATCACATGCCCAACAGGGATCTTGGTTTTTCTTTTATCGATCAAGGCGTCGGGCAGCGTTGATGTGAATGTAACTAGCCATAACGTAATCCTTGGATCCCATATGAATACCTTAAATCCCCTTTCCATGAAAAATCCATTTTCTTCAACCCTAATTATTCCATAATGGCAATTACCAGACCGGCAAGGATGTACAAGAGTTAAAACAATCCAATCTGATCCGACATTGCATGCGAACAGAATGACGACACCAAATAACAAAATAACACAACATAGGGCTGATGGGAAACCATTGCGCCCGCCCCCTAGTTGTTCTATTACTGCTATCGGACCATGTCTGGAGAACACAGAAAGGGCACTCTCTCTTATTATGTGCACACAAAGAGGACACTGGGTAATTTAATACCTTATCTGGAAAAGCACAGCAATCGCAAACACGCTAAAAGCCTTGGAGCACAGTGTTAAAAGCAAGAGCAAGCAATGGCAATAAAGCTCTAAATAAAGCTAATCATTAGACACTGAGGTGCAGGTCTCTGATAGAGATGCAACCTTTATGTTTAATTAGATGATGTCCGTGTAAGTGGCAGCTTGGGGGGGGGTTCAATAAGCAAGGAATAAATATAGAATGGAAAGCCATAAGAGAGACCAGCTATGGCACACGTTTCAGAACTCCAGGCGTTGAGAGGCTAGCAATCACTCAGTTACCGCAGAGTCAATTCCATTTTAAATTGCTTTAAGGTTAAGATCCGATAAACAAAATGGATAGGAACACCTTTAAAAGATTCATTCACCTTCACGTCAATCTAAACCTGCATTGCTTTTTTCCTCCAAGAAAGTTCCTGCAGAATATCCTGGTCGCCCTCGTGCATGCAATAACAGCTGTGCATTGGAAGTTTCAGGCTTCAAAAAAGATCTTAAATGCAGTCTACTTGCGTGCTACAAGCCTTCTGAAAGTATAACTTTGGGTGAGGAACATGCTGAAGTTCTAGTCAGGGGTTCTCCGTTCTCGTTTCCAAGGCCCACTTTCCTGAAATGTCTAGCTTCAACTCTAACAAACGCACTAACAAAGTTATTCAGGATTACTAGTCAGTTATAGTTCGGTGAGTTTGACCAAGTTAGGAAAGAAGAACTTGAGGGTTTAGGTTGTTAATTACTAAAGGCCTTTATACACTTCAAACAAACTTTGAAAAGGTCGTTATACTGTTTCCGTGCTGCACGACACTCACACATAGCCAATACGTTTGATTAAAAACAAAGGCTTATTTATTGTATACCTTTTAAATTCATTTTGAAAGAATTTTTGCTTGCTTTCGAAAAAAAACTCGGTTTCTCTACGTCACTTTTTTATATAACTCCAGGTCGTTGATTCAAGCTTTATTGTAGTTTCTTTGTAGGAATGAATTGCTTTTGCTAAACCTTTAAAGATATATCTGTGCCAGCTAAACTATGTATATAGTGACTTGGAGATGTTGCTCCCTTGCAATACCTTGGCTGTATGAAAAACGACCCAGGAAGAAAAAAAAAATCAAGCGTCAAAGAAGGTGGAGTTTCAGATCCCACCCACTGATTACGTAAAAATTTACTTCCCAAAAAGTTTGCTTCGGTGAGCCAATTTGACCTGCAAAAACAAACTCCTTTTCTCGAATTTGTTCGAAACTATGTTATAGTTTGTTCTTTGATTTTGTTTAAAGTATATCAGGGCCTTAATGGTAACTACTTAAAACAGATGAATGAGTCAACTAGTTAACTATGTTATTACGGTGAACACAGACTTCTTAAGTATCACCAGTGCATGTTTTAACCAATTACAAAATGTGGATTCTGATGAATAATTGAATTTGGTCCACAGCCAACATTTGAGCAGCATAATTAACTAATAATCTGGAGTAGGACACAGAGGTGACACATTAATCACATGGTAATTGGCACAATTACTGAGGGAAAAAACAACAAACTACTGGCAAGGACAAGACACGGCTAGAAGGGACTACTGAACGGTACAAGACAGCACTATTACTAATGTCAAGAGTGGGTAAATAGATTTTTCATTTAGACACAATCCTAAACGCAAATCAGTCTGCTGTGAGCCCGCTTTACGTTCACGTCAATCATTCAGGCTACATCGGAGCAGACCAGCGATTAGGAAAGTGTTTAATAAGGGTCAACCGAAGGTGAAAACTGCCAAATGGGAACCAAACTTACTTTGAAAACTAGCAATTGACAAATCCCCTGGACGTCATGCAAATGAGAGTGGGAAAAAAGAGATGGAATTAGCATCGAGACAAGACTCATCTGACCAGAGAGGGAGTTCATGCATCACGTACAAGTGTCAAGACAAGTGTCCCTTCACAAAGTGACAACTTTACAATTGATTGCTTCCTGCAAAGCACTGCCCTCCTGATTAAGCTCTACAAGCTTTTATTGTGGAAAGCAAGATCCGTTACTTACTGAACATCCAGTTTTCCCATCTAAATCAGTCAGATCGGTAGTGAACGTTTTATATTGACCATGACGTCAGAACCTAGACTTCAGTTTACATGTTTTTCCTGAGAAAGTTCCCAATAAACTGAACTTAAAAAAAAAAAAAAAAAGTCTGGCAGTGAACTGCGAGTGATTAAATTCAAACTGTGCTGCTTTAAAGAAAACTGACAAGGGGAAACATCTCTGGTTGATGCAACTGATGGTTTGACTTAATGGATGGTCTCTTAAAAAGCATCGATCTGAAGCTGCTGAAAGAAATAACTGACGAGTGAATATTCTCGTCTTCACCAGGGCTGTGTGTGTGTGTGCATGAAAGTGACGAGTTCGACTTGAGTTAGAAGCACAAACTTTTTTTTTTTGTTACAGTCACACAGAAGAGCAGAGTGATGTCAAAACCGCTCTAGTAACTAGTAAGACAGCATCTGTACTCAGTGTTCTACATTATTGATCATGACTTCCTAATAACGTCAGTGGGGACGTAGATTCCAGGGTCACGAACAAAGAACATACATAATTTAATTTCAAGTGGATGCTCGCTCGTTTTTGCGCGCAGCTTCTGTAAATAATTTGCAATTTCCATAATTGTGATACCCAGAGAGACATGACATCATTTGGACTCTTCATCCACAACAGGACTAAATAATGTCAATATAGTTACATAATTGTGTAATGTCAATATTACAACAGCACTGATGGCATTCATCAAGCTCAATCTGTCAAATCTGCTACCAACATGTAAAAATCGATTATTTTCTTTTATTTATGTAATTATAATTTAATTTTATAATTTATTAAGTATATAAATTATGGAAATGAGTGCTGGCTACAATTGTCTACAAAATATACAACCCTGTAGTAATAATAATAATGATAACGATGATGATGATGATAATAATAATAATAATAATAATAATAATAATATATTAATAATAATAATAATATTATTATTATTATTGATATTATTGTTACTGTTGTAAATGTTTAAATATTTTTAAAATAAACGTTACTTATTGTTTTTAATATAAGTGTAAAAAAGTTTATAACTTAAAATAATTAGCATGTTTAATGTAAACTAACACACAGATAAACAAAAATAAATAAATGTTTTAAACTGCTCGCACACTATAAAATTTGGCTGCAAAATGGCAAATCTCAAATAAAATGTAACTTTTATCGGGACACACAACATTTTCTGATGAAAAAAATACGTTTTTGGTAAACGTTTAAAATTGGCCTGCAAAAATCTGGCAAGCAAACAAACTCTAACATGTTAACAACATTTAAGGAAATTTCTAAGGAAAAAAACAAATCGAAAAAATGTTTTAATTAATTGTATTAATGTTTATGAGGTGGTTGTCCTGATAAATGACTTTATAATTTAAAATTGGTTAATTTATATTAATTTAAAATAAATATTATATAGTCTAGTGTATTCTGGGTTTTTGTTAGTAAAGCATTATAGGACATTAAAAATATATAGACTATAATATCAATAATTCAATTACATTTTAATCTATCAAGATCTTTAATTCGATTGCAATTATTTCATTTTCACAAAACATGTAAATTATTTTAAAATATTTTAAAATTATATAGGAAATATAAATTGAATAGAAAACCGAAAGTACAGAAAAGTTAAGAAAAAGTTTTCAGAGAAAAAAAAAAAAGTAAAGTTTGAAGACTGAAAATAAAGCAGAGGAAGACAGGACAGTCACTCACTTTGCAGGCTGGGCAGGTTTGCGTCCTCCGGTTTGGTCTTCAGCAGATGAGGCAGACGTGTGTACCTGTAGCCAAAGCCACAACCCTGTTGACAGGAGGAATAAAATATAAAACCACGAATAGACCGCAGCTCTGTGAGCGACAGCAACATTCAAATCTCATAATAACATGAACTAGTTGTTCAGTTTGGTCAGAAATAAATTGGTTGTAAAAAGCAATTGCCACATATTAGGCTGCATTTTAAGTGCGTGAGGCCTAAAAGTACCAAAGAAATAAATCAGTATTTTGTCACCCAAAGACACGTAATTTACAAACTGGATCAACAAAAGAACAACACTCTAAGAAAGTATAAAAATGATAATCGTAAAAATATAATAAAAATGATCAAGAACAGACGCATAATCATTATTACGGATGAATAAACTCAATAATGTTTTCTCTAAGAGGAAACAAGTCACGCCTTTTTTTTTTGGCACTGAGAGCGGAATAAATGTTAAACAACTAAATGGGAGTAGCTGGTTTGTCAGGCCCGTTTCATAAATGTTAAATGGAAACAGCGGAGATATGCTGCATAATGGCCCTGATATAATGCACCTATTCCAAGCTGGAATCTAATGGCATAATGGGGAGAGAGAAAAGGCAGGGAGAAGATAAAAAGAAACGAGTGGAGAGGGTGGAGAGTGGATTGTGCTAGACTGTAAAAGAAACGCAGTGTACCCTCCAAAGACGGACCAGGATCCAGTTGGTTTGAGCCCAAGGTCTCTGTTCATATGGAGCCAGTAAGTTCCTCATCATAGCCATCCGCCTGGGAGATATTACAACATAAACAATTACACACACACAAACAAATAAACAAAAACCCTAAAACAATGCATTATGACTAAAATATCAAACCAAAGAATGAAGGCATTATGCAGAAAAATTAGGTTGATGCAAATTGAAGATAACAGAAGGATATTTAAAAAAAAGACATTCTAATTTGCTGGAATTTTCAGGAATGAGGGTGCACAGGTGTTTCATACTTGGGCATGTGTTTCGTTTCTTTTTTGTTTTAAGTTAAAAAAAAATAATACATAAAAAATCTTAACCCAAAAAAGCTAAATCAAACCAAAAGAAAACAAAAAGGCAAAACTAAACCCTTAAAAAACTAAACTAAATCATCAAAAATAAAAAATAAAAAACTAAACTAAATCAGAAACATACAAACAACAAAACAATAGAAATCTACACCATCAAAAAGATAAAACAACTATACCCTCACAATGTCTTAGCAAAGCATTTGAAAACGTGCATAGAGTAAGTTTCTGGTCCAAGGTGAGATGAAAACAAGTAGCAAAAAAAAAAACATGAATTAATCACTGCATTTTGATGCAAACACAGGCTTAAGCTCTTACTGCTCTTCTGGGATCCTCTCGACGGCACGCAGGGATTGTGGGTAACACACGTAACTGGCTAAAGCCTGCATCAGTGAATCTTTGATATCTATGTATGAAAATAAAGTAAAAAGGAGACATTGTTCAATGCTTTTATGATTCAGTTAATTGTTAATACATGAAATCCACACTGTGCATGTCCTGGTTTACTCGGAAACATGTTACGTAAATAAAGTGGGATGCAATCAGCCATTCACATCTACTTCAAAAAAGGCTTCTTTCTCGCATGTGTATGCGTATGTGTAGCGTTCACTTGCAATTTCTGAAACAAGAAGCTAACGCCTCAGTGTCTTTTTGTTAGGAAAAAAGTAATGAAGAAGCAAAAAATAAATAAATAAAAACACAAGAATTGTCAACAAATAAAAAGTTACTCAGATATAAAAAGCTAGTTAAAATGTAGAACTAATCCATATTAAAAACAGACTGTGCAGCAACTGTTGTTAAAAATGATAAAAGAGTAAAAGAGCCCACACAAAAAAAATATAAATATGCGAAAAAAATCTAAATACATCAGCATAACGGAGTGCTAACGTAATGAAAAGCCTGCTTGTGAAATCAAATTCAAACAAATGGGTCGTGTCTAATAACATCTGTTCATTTGCATAGCACATCGCTCATAATTCAGGAGCCGAGGGTGTTTCATAGCCCTAACCTTAAACAGGATTAAGAAAATTCTACGGCTACAACTCATCACGCAAATGACTTCCGTGTTGCCTGAGAGCTGAGAGAGGAAGCTTTTAATTATACCTTTACTTGAGGAATGAAGTGAAGTGATAAACGGTACAAGCCAACAGCTATATTAGGTTAAAGAATTCCCATTAAAACAGCCAACGAACTGATTATTCTACGTAGTTTTGGGACACTTGTTTTATTCTGAGTCTTTTCCTGCAGTTAATGAGAACAGAATATTCTGGATGGAGAGAGGAATGGATGGATGGAGGGACAGAAAATAAAGTGAGTGGATGGATGGATGGATGGATGGATGGATGGATGGACGGATGGACAGACAGAAAATAAAGTGAGTGGGTGGATGGATGGATGGATGGATGGATGGATGGATGGATGGAAAGAAGGAAAATAAAGTGAGTGGGTGGATGGGTGGATGGATGGACAGACAGAAAATAAAGTGAGTGGGTGGATGGATGGATGGATGGATGGATGGATGGATGGATGGATGGATGGATGGATGGATGGATGGATGGATGGAT
>JAUCMT010000099.1:509922-524723 GCA_032357475.1 Enteromius thamalakanensis
CTACAGTGGAGAGGAGAGAGAGATACAGCCAATCAATGGATGGGGATTATTGGGAGGCCATGATAGACAAGGGCCAGGGGAATTTGGCCAGGACACCGTTACAAGTTATACCAAACCTTTTAAGATGGCAGTTTATCTTCACGATGGTGTTTCTCATACACTAATAATTGCTTGGGGAACTTCTACTTAGTCCACAAAACATGTCCTTAAACTTTTTTCTAATGTATCTGAGAGTATTCTAAATGAATGACCCCATGCTCAAGGTTATTAACTTGCAGAAAACCTGCCAAAACAGATCTCCAGATATGGGCTTTTCTTGCAACCTTTTGCAACCTCAACAGTATACTGTTTATTAATGTTGAGGGTGTTCATGTTTTTACATATGCACATTAGTTAATGAGACTTGTTATCTCCTAAACTCAGTTGTTTTTAAATGTTGTTTTGTAGTATCTATGGTCAAAGCATTAGCAGTGCACAAACCCTACAAACAATCAAAAATGCCATACAACTGTTTATAAAAATAGATTAGAATAGATGACACCTGTAGCCATGAACAGCAAATTCCTTGTCCTGCTTTGACTTGAGCCAACCAGAAATGACCAAATCAAAATAAGATCCTTAACATACTTAATCTGTGATCATTTTGAGATTTCGATGGCCTTTTCTTAGACCTGCCGTCCAGTAGTTGGACCTTTGTTCTACTGTGTGTAAAGTTTAGAGGGCTGAATGAGTGCGTTGGCTGCTCGCCAAGTTAATCAGGCTCTAATTTGGCCTTGTTCCAAATAGTGATCCATCTACTTGCATGAGAAGGGGCTCTAGGCCAGTCTTGTGATCTCACCAGCCCACTTACAGACTTGCTGAGGACATGAACCCTGCTCCACGTACATTCATTAGAGATGGTATACAGAAAAAAAACGACAAGCCACCTCGATTCACATCTGCCTTCTGCGTGTAGTCACCTTAAACTTCAAGGATGATAATGTTAACCAGTGGGGTAATTTGGGACTGCAAAAGCATCCATCTAAAGCAATGCCAAGTCTAAATGGAGGCCCTGGTGGAGTGCCTCTTTCAGGGCGAGTTTTATATTAGCTGGACTAAGTTAATGATCCTTTTATTTGCCTCTCCTATGTAATGCAAGACAATGGAGCTAAATTACAGGAATTGAGAACATCCCTAGCGGTGAATGGACTGTTTGTTTTGTAGCGTATAGTGGGTCATTAGTGCTTCTGACCTCTGCATGTGCATCTCTTAGAGTGCCGACTGCATAAAGTAAACCTGCTTTCCTTTGAAACGTGTGTATCCCAGTCTCTGTACTGATAACTGGGAGTAGAAAATCATTTTCCTTTGCCCTGTTAATTATTGTATTTCCCGTTGAAGGACAATGTATAATGTTTGTCAAAGTGTTCGTGCTAATTTATAAGCTCAGATTTAATATCTGACTGATATATAAAAACAAAGTGAAGCTGATTCTGCATGTAGCCTTTTCACTACAGCTCAACAAAATGACAATGCAAACAAACATTTCTCTTCCACAGTAATGTTTTGATAGTCTTGTCAGTGAAAGCAAATTCATTTTGGGTATTCATGTGATTTAATGAAAAATGCATCCACAGACATAGACACACAGCCAGCATAGACTCCTTTGTCAGGTTCAGGAATCAGTCCTCCGTAAATGTGCTGAACACACTCCAATATTTGTGTTCTGGAACAGTGTTGGAAACACAACTTAACACTGATTTCTAGTTGTGTCCTCTTTTGGAAGCACAAACAAAGTAGTTTGACTTTCAGAACGACACACAGCGTCTCCAGAACATGGCGCCCGCAGCAACACTACAGACAGAATAATAGCTCCGCCTTCTCTCTTTGTGGAAACATTTGGATGATGTTTGAAAATAAACCCACTCTGTGACATAGAAAAGCGAGGGTGTGTTTAAACAAGATTTTTTATCTATGCACTAACGGCTTGTAACACTCCATTAAGAAAGGACAACTTGAAATTGCATCATATGGCCACTTTAAGTAACAATTGGGTGGATTTTGTTATGATAACCTGGCAACCCTTCTTCTTCTATTCTGAAGCAGTACACTACAGTCAGCGTGAGGTCTTTGTAGGCACCTGTGTGTCAATGGAGGTGGACAGGACTGTCTTGAGGTATCCCAGAAGCCTTTTGGCTTTGATGAGGTCAGTGGTTGGTGGGCTTTGAAGAGGAAGGTAGCCTTCAACAGGGTATGTGAGGAACAGATGAGTTAAGGGTTTTAGGGCTTTAGGATTGCTCTATGGTTTCATGTTTTGTTTTTATGGTAGGTGTACCTTTAAACATGAATTATGTTAAATGTGTATACATTTATATATATTACATTATACTTTTAATAAATGTTGGTCACATTTTATTTTAAGGAGCATTTCTGACAATCCATTAACTATAAACTCCCAATTTTCTGCTTATTAATAGTTATTAAGGTAGTTGTTAAGTTCAGATATTGAGTTGGATTAGGGAGGTATTATATGATCGTGCAAAATATGTGCTTTACAATCAGTAATAAATCGACAATAAGAAACTAGGTAACTGTGAGAAATGGTCCCTATATACGTATATATTAACACCCTTTATATGAAATGTAAAAATATGCCATGCCTAAAAAAAACAGGATTTTATTACTAAAATATATAAATTAATTTGTATTAGTTATGAAATTTAAAAATGCCATGTGTTATTAAAAAAATTAAATGATTATATTATTAAAATATATTAATTAATTTGTAAAATATACGTATATTTTTATTTAAATGTCTCTATATGCAGTATATAAATAATTCAATACAAATACTTAGATAAAAAAATACATATGTATAATAAATATATTACATTATGTCAACAATCAATATCAATTAAATATTAACTAATAAAAAAATTAAAAACTACTTTTTTCTTTAAAAAAAAATCCTAAAAAATTCTGTTTATACTTTAATTAATAAATATATTAATTATTATAATATCCTAAACATATTACAGTAAACATTAAAAAATCCTAAATAATATCAGGCATTTGTGTGTGTGTGTGTGTGTGTGTGTGTATATAATATATAATAATAATTGTAAATAATATAAATGCAACTGTAATATATAATATAAGTCCTTCTAATTAGATTTACCAATTTATGATTTATATATTTTATAATAAATTAAAATTACATAAAATCTGTATTTAAATGCATAAAAATGAAAAGGATATCTGAGAGGACGGCTGCCGAAATTGAAGGCTACAGACTCTTTGAAAGAAAGGCTGATGGCAGGAAAATATGCGACGCCCGGCCCCGTCTTAATATTACTGAACGCAACACCGAGAGACTGTCCATTCCTGAAAAAGACAAACAAACACTGCTATTAAACACCAGTTCACAGACACTTCCATTAACGTCTACCAATTATAGTTTTACATCAGTTTCTCACGCTTTCATACCAAACGATAATAACACTATACTTACAGATAAAACGTGATGGTCCCTTCATCCAAATCTATCAAACAGCTGACGATATCCCCAGCAGCCCAGGACTAAAGAAACAGAAGAAAAGTTTCAATAACAAGAGACATTTGTGTCCAACAAACTCAAAAAAGGGCGGTGTTTTCACCTTGCCGTAGTTAGTGGTCGTCACGTTCCATTTGCGAACTCTGTTCCCGTCGTAAGCGTACGAGTCTGGCGTGTCCCCGACCCCTTCCTGAACACAAACACACATGAGTCAGTAATCGACTTCAACAAACCAATTTCACAGATGGACTACGCCGAACCTGAGATTTAAAAACAGACAGAGCCAACAGTCATCATCTAATCTAGATTAATCTTCCTGATTTCTGCAGCTTGGAAAGCTTCCCATGAGAGCTGGCTATGACTACTAGTCTGAATATTCAATCTGTACGCCTCTGAACTCCAGAGATGACCTCTAAAGGATGCCGTCAGTGGCTTGTACCTCTTGGTTGAATCTGCAGTTGAGTGTGCACCATCCGATCTGCATTAGGCCTTGAGATGAGATGAGCACTTCATACACCCACTTCCCTAAAACCAGTAAAAACCATTAAAAACAGTACTGGGCAGTAATTTAGCTTACGTTTACTTCAAGGTACTTTAAAGAGCATCTTGTACTAGTGCTGTCAAAGGATTCATCGTGATTAATCACAGACAAAATAAACGTTTTGTTTACATATCTGTGTGTATATTTATTATGTGCATATAAATACACACACATGCATGTTTATATTTAAGAAAACATGTTATTGCTATATATTAAATGTAGAATATAAATATTTAAATGCACGTGCATGTAAATATTTCCTAAATATGTGCTGTATGTGCGTGTATTTATATATACATAATAAATATACACAGTGCACACACATAGCTTTTATTTTGGATATTCACTATCTAAAACGTTACCTTTGTAAACACATGTGGTGGCTCTGATGGAGCTGAAGTTACTGTGGCCGATGACCTTCAACCCAAAAACAGAGGAAGAACAAAACTCAACACATTTAATAGCAAAGAACCCACCGGCCTAAACCTGGTGTGCTATGAAATCTGAAATATTAAAAATAAATAAATAAATAAAAATTCTAAGTTTGCTTGGCAGATGTGAAATTAAATTAAATTAAATTAAAATATGTATTATTCATTATTCATTTACATTATTCTTTTTTTGTTTTATTTTACTTTAAAATACTGTATTTTACTATTTTAGCTTTATATCATTTTAAATTATATGTTATACTTTTTTTATTATATGTTACTTAAAATGAAATAAAACACTTTATTTCAAAATTATATTTAATATTAAATATGATTTCATTAACTCAACTTTCTTAAATGTATTTATCAAGTTATTTTATTTAATTCTATTTCAATTTGCATATTTAAAATGAAATTAATTTGAATTATATAAATGTAACTTCTCACCCCCAAAAGGTCATCATCAACAAATAACAGCCCTTCAAAGCCACTGCTGTGATCCAGGACAACAGTTAAAGGTCCAAGACTGCCTTCTGTCTGATCTGTAGGAAAAAAAAGAAATCAAATTTCAAATGCTATAATAATATATATTAATGAATATATTGGATATACATTATAAATAAATAATTTCTAAATATAAAATAAATCAATAAATAAGCATAAATTAGATCAATAATCAACAGTAATTAATGAATTGTGAAAAATTTATATAAATAATAATTTATATATATATATATATATATATATATTTTTTTTTTTTTTTTTTCCTAAGCAAATATGTTTAATTGTCCAGTAGTTGGTGAGTGTATGTGTAAGTAAGTGTTAGTCTGACCTCTGCTCTCCTCAGCGACATTATCTTCAGCCAGCAGCTTCTCCAGATGAGCTCCGAGGTCCTGAAAGGTCAGGGTTTTTCTACAGAGACATAATAACAGAGGAGAAGCGCTCATCATAAACATAATTAATGTATTAAAAACCAGAATATAGGTGCAATTTGGAGATATACTGAAATCCTAAGTTTATTAAATTTATATTTCCACTAAAAGAATTCAATGATCTGTGAATAAATGATGTTTAGTGTCACACGGCAGCAGTGCTGTTTTAAACAGATGATGATAAGTAAACACATGAGCCGCTGAGTGTCAGCTTTCTCTCATCTCCCATCATGCTCTATGTATAGACCAGCTCCAGTAACCAGACACCGGCTGGGATCAAGAGCGGGATGAGGCCAACGACACCAGTGACTTCCCCTGCAACGACTCGTTAACAAACTTCACTCCTTCATGACCTGCTACGATCAGCCGAATAACAAGCGAAAAACACAGACGACTCATCCTGCACTGCACAGACTTCTGACCAATCAGATGCTCTCGAGAATAAGAAGCCCCTCCCCCTCAAACCAGCTGCACCTGAGTAACACAGTTAGCTTCAAAAACATTACTAACTAAATTCAAAACTAAATAAGATATTAAATAGTTAACAGTTAAAGATTAAACAGGTTTTTAAGTATCAAAACATTTCCCACTAAAATGCCATTTAGTGTAACAATAGTTCATACACCAAATATCTTGTCAGGCATATATAAAACAGGGATGACACTAATAGACTCGGTTTAAGATCATGGCTTTAAAATTTGAATAAACGTAAATATTTCAATTCTGCATAAATGAGAGGAAAAACAGTAATTAACACACACAATACATTTCAATCACATAAATAAAAGACCTGAAATGTAAGAGAGCTAAAATAAGGTACGGTGTCTTAATAGTTGCTTATTTGCATGCATATTACTAGAATATTAGCAGTTATTAATAAGCACATATTAATGCCTTATTCTATATTCCCAGTCCTACCCAAATACACAAATTTAACAACTAATAACTTTGAATATTAAAATTTGCCACTAATATTTACAGAGGATATGATGAGTAATGATCTAAGACGGTTATTAATATTACGGAATTTTTAAATAAAAGCATATAAAAAATAACACAATATACAATATGTTAAAACATATTAACTAAAATAATAATTTTTAAAATAAATACATTTAGTTTTTTGTTGTTATTTTATATGCAAACTGACATACGCTACCATTCAAATGTAAAGTAAAAAAAATAAAAAATAAAAGATAAATGCAATGTTCAGCAAAAATAAATTAAATTGATCAAAAGTGACAGTAAAGACATTCATAATGTTATTAAAAAATATCAATTTTCAAATAAATTCTGTTCTCTTGAACTTTCCATGCATTACCTGATCCTGAGGGGGAAAAATAATCACGATTATCACAAAAATAGTGACAATTTCAGCCCTGACAATAATAAGGGCTATTACTAACTACTGAACACCAATACTATTTTAGCATAACTGAGCAGTAAATCATTATGTTTTTTATATTTCTGAAGGATCACGTGACACTTTAGACTGGGGTAATGATGCAGAAAATTCAGCTTTAATCACATTCATTTTACTAAAGAAAATAAATTACTTAATTAAAGAATCAACTAAAATAAATTACATTTTACTATATATTCAAAAGGAATATACAGCATATTACAGCATTGCTGTTTGATTGTACAGTTCATCAAACAAACACAGCCTCAGCAAACAAAAGAGACTTATTGAGACAGTATTGTTTGCACGTGCTTATGGGTCTGCGTATGTGTACACATAGAAAAAGCTCCACAAAACAGGAATATTTGTACATACAAACTTTATACACTACAGATCAACTATGCATCAAAGAGCCAAAAACAAGGAGGGATTGTGGGTAATGGACTAACCTGTACCCCGCTGATGCTGGTCCCTGCTTACTGGAGGCAGGAAACACATGATGCAGATAATCGCTCAATAACTTCTCATTGACAATACCTAAAAAAAGATACACAAATAAAATAAATATGATTCACAGTGTGTTTACTTCAATGAAACATCTTCATAAGGACATACCTGTGACTCTGGGTTTGTCTGTGTCCGATGCCAGGCGATAGTTGCGTCTGGACAGGGCAGTGCCACCCTTTGAGCTCATACTGCTACTAGATATATGAATTATACAATCATAATGTACAGCAGAACACATTTTATTCCAAAAAAAAGGAAAAAACAGAGATACAGTGCTAAATCTTTAACATACTTATAATACGTATATGATATGTATATATTATAATTATTTTGACAACAGTCTCAAACTACTTCAAATAACTTGTACGTCAGTTTAATGTTTACATGCTGCTGTCTGAGCAGACGTAACGTTATACACACAATGTAAGCATACTCTTTCTCTAACGGCTAACATACCGCTTTATGACAAGAACAACAGTAAGTACACGTTCATAATCAAATAAAATATCATTTAATGACTGACGGGGGTCTTGAGTGCCCAGCATATGTGCCAGAAAACAATATTTCATGTGTTTCAGCCTCCGTGTTGAACACATATGACAGCCAGAGCTGCTATGATAACATGTCATATATAACAAACACAGATAAAACGGCGTTAACGCGTTAGTGTATCCTGCAGTACTCACTGATTTGGTGTGTTGTGTTTATTTGTGATCAGCAGATTTTGTTGTTGGGCTATCTCCTCTTTAAATGTGTCTGCAGTCACTGCCTTTAAGCATAGAAATAAAACGAGCGGTGGGACTGCAGTCAATGAACGGGAGTGATGGAGTGGGCGGGGCTTGGTGGGCCGGAGAATGATTCTCATTAGTCAGCAGCGATGGGTTCATATTTTAATTAGTATTTTATTTTATCTCGTCTCTGTCTTTTGTATTTCAAACTCATGGATATGTTTTAATGTCGCCTTTTATGTGTAAACTATTTTCCGCGGTCCTGTTTCGAGTATTTTAAATATGGCGTGTTTTGTGTGACTTTTCTCATCGCTATTTTGGACGGACCAATCAGAGACGTTTTTGCTTACAACATCGTAGCGCCTTTATCAAGCGGATGCGTATTTAGGCATTAAGTATCACTGTTTGGAATTAATTTTTAAGGCAACCCTCTTTTTATGGTGCTTGAAAGATATATTAAATTGTATTTAAATGTAATGTCAAAGTTTCACATTTTCACATAATAAAAAATATACCCATCTTTTTTACTTTCTTCCCCCCCCCCTTTCATTTATTTAATGACATGTTAAATGTTTTTGTTACATAGCCGGATGCTGTATTGTGCATGTTAATAAATTCCCCTTTAATATAAAATATTTGAATACGATTCAATGAGGGAAGAAGCATTATGAGCCACAAGAGCCCTCTGCAGGAGTTTAGTTGTGTGACTAGGAAGAAAGAGTTATTAGCAAGAAAGGATGCCGCCCAACTCTTTTAACGCATACGATTCACGACTAGGGAGCGAGTTGTAGGACAAAATACGTTTAGACATGAACGAATGCGAACCAAAAAATCCATAAAAGACCACTGGGCGGCAAATGTTTTTGGAGAACTGTGTCCTATTTATTTATTCCTATAGAACACCCTAGAGGGCTGAAAGCCAAATCCTGAGAAGAAATTATATCGAGTTAAACATATTAATGTCAATCTATTCACTCTCTATTAGATTGAATATAGGGAAATAATTAATAATCGCAAACGACAGTGATTGGTCCACCGTCAACCGCGCTGAGTAAAGAAACAGTTGTCACGTGACATATTTATCGCCTCAGTAACTCGATGATCGTTCAAATTTAAAACAAACAAAAAAAAACTTATAGAAAATAATTATATTTGGGCTAAACTTTATCAACAATACCTAGAATGATTACAAATTTACCGCTTCAGGTATTATATAAGTGCCATAACTGTAAATAAACTATTGTCACTAGAATAGCTGTGTGTAAAATAAACAAAACTCTGTATTAAACAAGCAAATCTGTTAAGAAAAATCGTGGATTCCCATTAATATAACTGAAAGTTAACTAGTTTTAATATTCTTTTCACATTAAAAAATTCTGTAGGCTATAGTTAAGATATTCAGCCTGTTTGATTAGAAGTTGATAAGTGCAGGTTGTGTAGACATGTGTGGTAAATGTATAACACCACTCATTCAATAATACTGTGTTTCACATAATAATACACCATCAGTTATAAAAATACTTTAATACACATTTATGTAATCATTAGCAAAATTCTTTCATCAATTTACCAAGATAAATCTGAGTTTTACCAAACTAAGTATACAAAACTGGGTGAAAATGGTAACTAGTGTCTAGTTGAGCTGCTGGTTTCAGAAAACACCCATCAAAGCAAATGTATCCTCTCAGTTAATGCCAGGCTTGAGGAAATCTCTTCTCCTGGTCACTTCCTCCTGTCCATATTTGGACTGAAGCTGCTCGAGTTCATACGGATCAGCCAACAGCAGGATCTCATCGTCCAGATGGGTCCAGACGGGCCCGTGAACCTCATAGTCGTACCCGTCTGACAGATACACCTGAGCTCTTTCCAAGTCACCACTGGCTTTCCACACAGCCTTGGTCACCTCGACCAGATCTTTCTTGGTCTTTTTCATCAAGTTCTCCACAAGTTCTATCAATTCTTTGGAGGGAGTCTCCTCTGGAGCTCCTGTCGTTTGGCTGTCGAGTCTGTCCTGTGATTCGGAGTCAAGGATGAAGATGTGGGATGTAGATATAGGGACAGTGGTGGAACTAGGGCCTGGACGCTCTTCCTCAAGGGATGGTGAAGGACAAACAGATTCTGGTGCCTCCTGTTGGCAGTTTTGGTTGAGCACAGCTTGAGTTTCTGGTTCCCTGGTAAGTACTGCAGGTGATGCTGAACTTTCTTGTGCATCTGACAGCTTGGTGATTGGTGCTTCAAATGGATCTTCGCCTTCTTCACTTTCATCCATCTGCGGAAACACATTCAAGTCAGTGAAGTGCGTTTTGGAGACTTTAACGATGTTAAAGGCAATGTTTGTCTAAGCGGAAACGCCTTATTTGCAAATGTATTTTGGAGGATTAAGTTAAGTTATAATAAAAAAAAAAAACAAAGTCCAAAAATAAAAAAACACACATCTTAACAAGTGCTTTCAAATAGATTTAAATTTTTTCATGAATTGTTTCATAAATACCAACTTTTTCAGTGAAGCTGTACCACATCACATTTCACAAACTTAACCATCTTTCAGAGATTTCAAAGTCTTGCCTAACGAAATAATTACTTATTTTATTGGTTTATTGTTGGCCACATGACTTTAATATAGGCAGACCATAAAAGTTTTCCAAGGATTCCTAATAATAAATACTATATATGTGCAGTTGTATGCAAAAGTTTTGGCACCCCTTGCAAAATCTGTGAAAATGCCACTAAACTGTCCTTTCAAAAGATGGATCTTAAAAGCATAAAGTCACTGTAGGAAATGCTGGAATGAAGATGCTGGAAAACTGACGAATCTGCAGGACATGGAGGATTTTTCTAAAGAGCAGTGCTCAGTTAAAAAAAACAAGGGACTCAACAACCATCACAGAAATAAAAAAAAAGTATATATATATATAAAATAGATCATCCAGGTAACCACACAACAAGGGTTCACAAACTTTTGAGCGGGTTATTTTAATAATTTTTGCTATTTTTTGTCTTGTGGACATTATGTAAACATGTTTTGTGTACAATATCTTTAACACAGGACAGTACTAAATAAGAAATAACAGGCATTTTGTATAATCTCTTTAATTTTTTTACATTCTTTTCACAGAATCTGCAAGGGGTGCCCAAACTTGCATAAAACTATATAGAAGTATAAACACACACAAATCAAATTCCTAAATTAATGTTAAATATTTCATCAAGGTTATATTAAATTTTAACTGTATTTGACCTTTTAAATGAATAGGTCCACACAGTCATTGAGCATCATGTCTTTTGGCACATGAAGGCCACTACAAAGTTGTTATTACGAGTGGGAAACTCAAAACGTTCTTTAAGCCCAAGAGTTTCTGAGTTGGGGGCATCAGTGAAAAACCGTGTCGGAGCCAAAGACTAAAAGATATGAAGTGTCTGTAAAGCTGTTGAAATAAATAAAATCATTAATGTTTTTGTAGTTTTCAAAATAAAACTGTATGTTACATGTATAAAATATTATATTAATGTAAAACTATAATAGAATATATAATTAATCATTTTACATCATCAAAAAAAACAACAAAGCACATTCTCCTTTTAATATTTTGTAGATGTAGGGTTAAAAAATAGTTGAATAGTTAAATCTTTCTGAACGCTCCCGATGTCATGATAAGGACTGGTCAAGTAAAACCGTCCCAGGAGGACTTGCTCATTCTTACCACATCCGAGTCCTCAAACTCTCTCGCAGCTTTTGCAAGAATCCCAAGTTTCCTAGTTTCAGGCGTGACCGTTTTGCAGGGACTTTGTCTTGTTTTGTTGGGAGATGAATTTTCCTTTGACCCTAAATTTAAATAAAAAGTGGAAAAGGTTTACAAATAGAACTTTTCGAGGAACAACACAATAATAAAACAAAACCATGAGCAACATTACCATCTGGAACGTCTTGTCCATCACAGCCGTCATCTAAACCAGGTGTCTTGGAGACCTCGGGCTCTGGCGCTGCTTCTTCTGGGACCGGGACAGGAGACTCGTCCTGAGCGTCATGGCTTGAGGCCTGCGGTGGCTCTTCTGCAGCGTCGGACACGTCTGGAGGAGAGCTGGCTCTCTCTGGAGAAGGCTGAGGGTCGGTCCTCACAGTCGCCAGACACACACTGCTTTCTGTGGCCATCTGAGTTTCAGACGAATCCGGCACAACGACATGCTTTTGAGGAGAGCTTTGTAAGGTATCGCTCTCAGTCTCCGAGTTCTCTGTGACTTTCTTCTTACGCAAAGGGCTTTGCGTAAAACAAAGCGGTTTTCTTTTCGTGGGACTCTTCTTCATGAGTCTATGCTGGAGGTGCTTTAGAAACCGATCCCTCATGGACTGCCAGCTGTGCTCCGTCACGCGCCGCTTCTCCATTTCTTTCCAAACCAGGTTGCCTTTGGCGTCATGTTGACGCTTCTCCATGAACTTCAAGATGGCTGCGTCGTCTTCAGGAGAGTAACCCATCCGCACATTGCCCTGATGACGGGTGGCCATCCTCGTCTGGACAGACGGTCCCACGCTCATCAGATAGTCATCCAGACTCAACTGCTGGCTCTGCTCTACACAGTCTGTGATGTATTTGGAGGAGATGTACTTTTGTCCGGAGCTTGACGTGATTGTTGTCGCGTCTCCTGGATCGATTAGCAAAATGGCTCCGGGTTCTTGATTGCGACACAAAGTGCCTCCTCCTTTAGTTACCAGAGGATAAAGCTGTGTTTTAGTTGGGCCGGGTCTTACATAGAAGCGCATTGATTGTCCACTTGTGTCCAGGAATAAGACAGGAGAAATATCAGGGACCTCCTCCTTTGACATGGTGAAGGTTATCTGGGGAGAAATGATAAAGATGTTAAAATATAATATCTTATATACATAATTTAAAATAAGGGCAATGTAGTATTGTCAAGACTTCTGGTTAATGTGATAAACCACACTAACATGAGTTAAACTAGTTAGATAGACAGACAGATATTTGCAAACCATTTACTATCTGATAATATTTATTTACTTCTAACATTAAATCATTATATAATTCATTATCTGACTCGTTGTCTTTAATAACCGACATCCCATTTATTTATAAGCATGTGAATTTCGAACAAAGTAAAACTTAACGGGCCAGTTTCTCGGATAGGGATTAGATTAAGCCAGGACTAGACCTTTGCTAATTTAGGACATTTAAGAATTTTTTTGAAACGTGTCTTACAAAAATGCATTATATTATAAGCATTTTAAGACCAAACAATGGCAATAATGTATTTTACGATATCTCAGTGCAAGCTTTTTCCAGTTTAGACAGCTCTTGACGTTTATTTTAATCTAGGACTAGTCTTAAACCCTGTCCAGGAAACTGTCCCAATAGGTATAACGTTAACCATAACTTAGTTTAACGTTAACGTTACTCAGTTGTATTTAACTTACATTGGCGAATCTAACGTTACTAATTTTATATGAATTAGACTTTCCCTGCTCATCCTCTTTGCAGCAAACAGCACGTTTACTTACAAAGGACTCGTATAAGTCGCTAGCTGTCGAGAAAAGTAAATATTGATGAAACGACATATAAAGTACCTGTGTTTTGCAGCGCGTCCAAAGAGCCTCTGAGCTGTGAGACATATGAAAACAACATTTCAAAATAAGAGTCCCGCCTGTAGAGTCTGCGGAGATAGACACGTACATAAAAGCGCGCGCGGTGACGTTTAATTTGGAAAACTGCGGAAAAGGAAATGCTCACTGTTTCAGCGCGGTAAAACCAGAAAAGTGAAAGCAAATGGGCAAAGCAAACATTTAGATATCAACCATTTTATTATTATTGTGCATGAGAACAACATTTGTTGTTGTTATTAAGTAGGCAAATTATTTTATTTCTTTTGAAACAATTTTCATTGACACAAGGGAAACCTGCAAATACGCGTAAAAACATGTAACTCAGTGTTAAATACTTTTTACTGTTATGTAAAATTATTGTATCACACTCAGTCTTACTGTAGTGCCACATTTAAACATGGATATGATAAAGCATATAATTTTTTTATTATCACAAAACCATTTACGTCAATGTGCAGTAGGCCTATCCAATATTTAAATATTAATAAATAAATGATTAATAATTATTTTTGCCAGAGACATTATATACTGTATTGATGCTACTGTAAAACTTGCTGACGCAAATTTGGGTTAAATATAAAATATAATAAAAATGTTTCTTTAATTATTAATATTGTAACGTTTGGTAAAGAGGTGAAGGAGAGCATAGGGGTAAGTATGAACAAATTTATTGAAGTGAAGTAGTAGGTGAAGTAAAGAGTCTGTGAATCTTGAGAATTGTGACTGAGGCAGGAATCCCGAATCCCAACTGCCTATTCTCACAGGAAGATTCCAAGGTAATCTTAGCTCTTTGCTTCAGTGAAGTAACTAGAGGCGATCTCTGTATAATCAATGTGTTTCTTAATCCTTTTTCCACACAGGTGGCAAGGGGCGAGGTGCGGCAGCGCTCCTGGGGCCTATTTCAGAAAGGAGGTTCAAACAACTCAGAGTTTCCCAACCCAGAGATTAGAAACTCAGAGTTCTGGGTTTCAGAACAGGTGATCTGAGTAAGGTTAATCAACTCGGAGTAGACTAACTCAGAGTTAAGCTTGTACACCGCGACTTTAAAAAGCCATTATCAGTGGAGCGCAGATATGACGAGTCACCATGGCAACATATGAAAAAGAGGTTGGTATTTTTT
>JAUCMT010000099.1:541996-552619 GCA_032357475.1 Enteromius thamalakanensis
TAACCCAACATAATGACCCAATATGTGTAACCCATCTATTGGGTTAAAAAAATAACCCAACGTTTTTTACTGTGTACCTTCTTGTCATTCCTTATTATACAAACCTTAACATTTACTTTGAGGTAAAATTCCTAAATGCTTGAACATAATATAACAGATCTGATCTTTCCCTGGAGAGGTATATCTAGAATTTTCTAGAGCTCGTCTCATTTCTTGAAATGTAAAAGGTGCATCTAAAGCATCATTTGTACATTCTTGTCTCTGTAATACTTCTAAATTTTCATCTTTAGTTTTATTTCTTCCTTTTAAACCATATTCTGATAGATTATTAGAACTATGAATTTCAACAAGCCTTAGCTATTATTTACATTTTTCTGCTACAGTTTCTCCAGATTTTAAAACAGGATATTGCCAATCTCTTCTAATTCCCCTCATCTTTTTTTACCATACACCGTACCTCCCCTACAGGAGCTGTTCTGACTAACTATTTATTTTTGCCTTTCTCACCATTCTCTTAACTTGTGCTTAAATCTTTTTATGCTCCATGAATTCTCATAAAAAATGTAAAGGCTTTATTATTTATCCTCTCTTTCCTCTACTCTCTTATCTCTCCCTGTATACACTTTACAGTAAATAGGATAATGGTCAGTACCAAGTGTTGATTCATCCCATATCTCCTACGTTATTATAATCTGTCGCTGCACTCTTGCCGTTATAAACATCTTTTTCTTTTTCCTCCTCCATCATTAAGACACACCAAATTGTTTTCCTCTAATAGCTGTCAGGCCTGAACTGCACTGGGATCAGTGCAGTCTACTGCAGACACACTCAGGACACTAACGAGCTAATCACTGCCAGCTGAATCCTGTTAGGTGAGCCTGGATAAAAGCCCAGCTCACCATTAGACCAGTGGCTGTCATTAAGGTAATACCACCATACTTACCTTCTGCTAATTCCTGCTATGTTCACATGTGTGCGACTGGATGACTTACCTCTTGATGAGTTTGTGTTTTAAGCTGCAACGTTTGCAAGGAGATGATCGTCTGGAAGGACTTCCTCAAGACAAACTATCTCACCAAACTCCAGCGTTCCTAAAGGGCTATTCACTTACCTCACTGGAGCACTATATCACCGAAGCACATTCACTGGAACCTCACGTGAGTCACAGCTATACCTACCTGTGTATACTTACCGTCCACTCCTTACCTGTCTTCACAGACTACCGCTCCAAAGCCTCGAAGTCCACTGGATGTACCTGCAAAGACTTTAAAGCTCAATAAATATCATTCATTATCTTACCTGATTGTCTTCTCCTCCTTACCTGAGCGTTACAATAGCTCTATTATCTGCCCATTTATATCGGTTTTCTCCTCTGCCTGGATTGTGATTGTTTGTTACCTGCCCTGATCTGTGAGTCCTTACCACTTCATCAGATGGTTAATATAAAATATAATAAAAATGTGTTTCTATAATAATTTATATAGTGTGAGAATTTGGTTCTTTAAATAAACAAAAAAATATACCAAAACAGTTAGGACTTGTTTTCTTTAATCAATTTGGAGCAACCAAACATTTAAATGTGAATTTGAATAAAAGGCAGAATGAAATATTTTTTTTACGTGATTGAAACTTAAACTCTGTACATTATTGTAATAACTCAAAGTCATAAAAGACTGACATGAGCTCTGCTGCTGAGGCATATTATACAATACTGCAGGTTATATCAGGACAAAAATACGGAATGTAAATACAGAACAAAGGAATCAAAATCACAATCATCCCTTGTCTTGTTTGTGTTCATATACATTGAAGCTGTTATTGTATCTCCAAAGTACATTCTCAAAGTAATTTTTTCTCTTTATCCTCATTCACAGCTGTGGCAATGCAGAAACTTCATGCCACAACAACACCGTTTTACTTTCACTTTTAGGCAATGGGTGAAGTAACGGTGGAAGGAAGAACACTGTAGGGGAATGTGTTTAAACTTTGCAGTCAGGATAAAAGAAGACCGTAAAACCTTTGTTCAATTGCAAAAACATGCCAGAACTTATAAAAATTGGTTATATATCCTGTACACACTTGTGTAAGACCGGCATTGAGATGTGTTAAATGCCAAAGATTGGGACATGTTGCAGTTGTTGGTAAAGGGGGAAGAAGATGTTGCATATGTGGTGGAGATAAATAGGATGTGGTGAGGGGACTGAACCTAAATGTTGTAATTGTAGAGGTCCACAGTGTGACGTTTCTAGGTTGTAAAGCCCAAAAGTTTCTAGGTTGTAAAGCCCAATAAAATACAAAACAGTACAACATATTTAATATGGTCAGGCAGTTCAGCTTTTATCAAATTTGATGCTTGCTTCAGGTCTGAAGAGCTAATGGTCATCTTTTATTTATGTTTTGTTTAAGGATGGCTTAACAGGTTATGGGAAGCAAAGTTTCTGGCGCATTTGTGTCTGCATGATCTAAAATCTACTATATTGGGTGGAGCCCCCGCCGAGGATGATGAGGGAGGGAGATGCTAGTAAAAATGAAGAGGCATATGCAGTCTTAATTTAGTTGTTGGACGATAAGAGTTTGTCGCTTTGATGAGAGATGCCGCAGATGATGGGAGAAAGGCGCTACAGATCTTGATAGGACATTACGCTGGCAAGGGGAAGCCATGTGTAATAAGTCTGTACACAGAGTTGACGTCTCTGCAAAAAGAAACAGTTACCGATTATATTATTTGTGCAGAGACTGCCATCACAGCACTGCGGAATGCAGGAGAGACTTTGAGTGACAGCTGTAACACTGTCACCTGATCTTTTCCTTGTGTTTATCTTGCCCACATGCTCTGTGTTTTGTTTTCATTAATTTTCCCATGTGCTGTCTTGTTTGTAACCCCACCCATCTCATTAGTGTTCACTACCTTCCAGCCGTGTTTCCAGGTGTCTCCCCTTGTCTTTTGATTAGTCTTTGTATTTATTTGATTACCTATGTATAGTCTAACGTTAGTTGTTAATTTGCATTTCTTTGGTTTTGTTTGTTTCAATAAATGTTTATTCGTGCAGCTTCCGTGTTCTGCCTGCTCGCAAAGAAGCGAGAGCGCAAGCTCACACTCAGCTTAATACATCACAGAATGACTGACCACAAAAGAGATGGCATTCAGCGCGGGACTCAGTGCACCCATACATCGAGATCCGTCATTCGAAGAATTTGTTGAAGGCTACTATAAGCTGGCCAAACGATCGGGTCTCAATGTCTCAATGCTTGCGACTGTGTTCTATAGCCGTGCCCAAATACTTACTGCCGTGAAGCTTCCGGATGTGAGGGATGGAAGTCGGCAGTGTGCCTCTGTCTTATGACTGTCCGATCCCGGATGGGAGGAGCCGCCACCCAAGTCACGAGCAGCCTGAGTGTTTCCACGCTGTGGATGCGCACATCTCTGCGGACATCGACCCGCCATCACGGCCCCCTCGTGCCGCCCTCTCCTGACGCGGACGTCGAACCGCCATTACGGCCCCTTGCGCCGTTGCCGCCTGTCGCCGACATCGAACTATTTAAATCAAATGACTGTGAATCACCATGTTCTGAAATGTTTGATACATTTCCTCCTGATAACTGAGTAACCGTGGCCAGAATAATTTGAACCTCCTGATAACTATGAGTTACCGTGGCCAGAACCCATTTACCAAAACTTGACATGAAGGAAATTCCACAAGAAATAAAAGTAAAGATGTTAAAACCAATTTAAAAGGTGAAAGTGAGAGCAGTCAGAGTGTGTGATATCCAAAGAGAGAGAGGAGACCCCCTCAGTACTATACAGACTATGATTATGAGATAAAAAATGTTGAGGATCGCGCATTAACAAATATTGACTATTACTATCGTGTTGCATGTGATGTTTCCCAGACATTGAAGGAAGCGTTGAGCTCTTCAAAATCAGAGCAGTGGGTTAGAAGCATGAAGGAGGAGATGGATTCTCTTATAGAGAACAGATATGTAGCAAAAGGCCAGATATGTAGCAAAAGGTTATAGTGTCAAGTGCCTGGTATTGACTGCAACAAGACATTTTCACCTACTGCTGATGTGACTTCTGTACGTATCTTAATGCAGCTTGCAGCTCAGTATGATTCAGAACTACAGTACATCAAATGGATGTTAAGACTGCATATCTGCATGCTCCTATAGACTGTGAAATGTATATGGAACAGCCTGAAGAATTTGAGGTTAAATTAAAAACAGGAGAAAATTGGTGTTAAATAAGTTAAATAAGTTAACTAATTCATTGTATATGGTATGAAACAGTCAGGACGAAATTGGAATAAGATGCTGCATGATTTTCTGATTGAAAATGGCTTTGTTCAAAATTCTGTTGTGTTAACAGTAAACAAATTGGTGAAGAAAGAGTCATGTTGATAATTTGGGTTGATGATCTTATCATTGCATCGAGTGATAGTCAAATACTGTGAAGGAAATGTTGGGAGTTAAATTTAAAATTAAAGATTTGGGAAAACTTAAACATTTCCTGGGTATTGATTTTACAAAAGTAAAAACCGTAAGATTCACAGTGTGAAATGAAATTGAAATTTGACAATGATGGTGAATCTACTGACCCAAAGAGGTATTTTAAAGTGGTGGGCAGTTTAATTTATGTAATGATGAGTACTCGTCCAGATTTGAGCTTTATTGTTAGTAAATTGTCACAATATCTGTCTGTACCAAAAGAACAACATTGGGTTGCAGCGAAACATGTGTTGAGGTATTTGAAGAGCACTGTGAACTTGGAGTTGTGTTGTAAGAAAAATTATGGAGATCTTAAACTTATGGCCTATAGTGATGCAGACTGGGCAGCAGACATGAATGATCGGTGTAGTGTTACTGGCTACTGTTTTAGTTTGTCTGAAAGTGGGCCTATTACTTCCTGGAAGTCAAAGAAACATAAAACTGTTGCTTTATCCACATGTGAAGCTGAGTACATGGCTTTATCAGCTACTGGACAGGAAAGCTTGTATCTTCTCAACTTAATAAATGAAATGGACAATGTACTCGAATATGCACCAGTGACAGTTTTTGAGGATAATCAGGGTGCTATTGCACTTTCAAAAAATCCTGTGTGACGCCAAAGGTGTAAGCATATTGATATCAGATATCATTTTGTCCGATCTGTACTCTGTGATGGCAATATTACTCTTCATTACTGTCCTACAGTTGATATGGTGGCAGATATTTTAACTAAACTAGTATCAAAAATCCGAATGGATAAATTTGTGTGTTTTCTATTTGGTATGTGATGTTGTACTCTGTCAATTTAAGAACCAGTGGGGGTGTTGAGTTATGCAATTTGTATATGTTCTCAATTGACCCTGTGACCTAGTTTCTTGGAAGGGGGTGTGGTGATACACCGGTGTGCAATAAATAAATAGCCGCCGCTCATACTCACTGTGTGTGCACGCAGGCTAAACGGTATTTGTTTGTGTGTTTTATCCTCCGTCATGTTTGACAACCGGTATTCCTAGCTCTTTTAAGGATGGCTGCGCCAACAGTCTTGACCAAAAGTCAAAATGTGACGAGGAGAGGTGGATAAAGTGCAAGCTTCTTTATCTATAAAACTCAGTGTGCAAACAAGCAGGGTCAAAAAAACAGCAAACAGAAGCAAAGGAGGCAATGGGAAGAGAAAAACCAAATATCGGAGCAGAGGTCGGGCGAACAGCAAACAGTATCCAGAAGGGCAAAGACAAGAGTAAATATCCGAGGCAGGCAGCTTCAGCAACAGTAAATCCAACACAGAAAACACAGGGTACACAGAAAGCTTACAGAGGGGAAAAACACCACAATAATCAGCGACAAGACAACACAAGTGGGTCTTTAAATACACAAGATATCCAGACAAGGGGGCGAAGGAACTAATGGGTAGCCATGGCGACAAACAAGGTGGTAGGGGACCAATGTTCAAAATAAAAGTCCTGAACAGTGAAGAGAGAGACAGACAAACAATCAACATAGTCCGGCCTGGAGTGCCTTCTGGAAGCTCATGACAACACCTTTAAACTTTTCAAGCCGACTACTCCCTTCATTAGCAATTTCAACCTAGACATCCTTCTCAGTTACAAAATAATAAGGAAAAAAAAACTGCATAAGGATATTGACAAGCTATTTCAGAAGAAAAGCCGTTGAAGAATTTTGTATTTATATGCATTTAAAATTTAATTCTGCTCAATGTGATATATAAGTGTGATATTTCTACATATTTGCTCAACCATAAACATGAATATTATGCAGCATCACTTTTATGCTGACCAAGTCACTCATACTACATACTAGCACTGCAACAATTAGATCTTATTTTATTGTAATACAGATATTAACAAAAATAATACATCTTACAGCAAAAACACAGTTTATATTCTAAGAACAAGTAGTCAAAGAACTTTGACCAGTTTTAAGTGATTTTTAGACTCAGTAATAGCAATTTAATATTTTAGAATTTATAGAATATCTTTAAATAGATTTGAAAATAGATCGAATTTAGTCACTTTATACATTTATAACACAATTTTAGAACATCTCTATTTTTCCACATTTTCCCTACTGCTTCCATTACCATGAAAGCCCTGCTACAAATCCATATAAGGTCAAGAACAACAGAAAAGAAACTGAAATTTACACAAAAATGCTTTACAGTAAACAATCTTTATCTTTCATGTAATGCCATTACCTTTAGGAAAACAGAATCTAAAAAGATAATCATGATGTTAAACTCTGATAAATCTATTGTCATCAAGAGTTCAGCATCAAAAAGATGATAAAGAACTGATGATCCTGTTCATTCTCCAGCTCTTCTCAGCTAAACTCATCAGCGTCCTGGGATTGAATGTTTCTCCTCCAGACATTTATTTAATCTCAGAATAAGTCACATCACTGGATGAAAAAAGATAGAAAAAGAGCTAAAAATGCTAAAATGCACATTTAAAATGTTTACGTATTAAATTATGATCTTATATTCTCAACAATGCTGGTAGATACAGTTTTCAGTGTCACTTTGTGAATTGTGATTGATGTTTTTACTCTGATACTCACTCTGATGGGTCACTGAGCTCAGTTTAGAGTAAACAGTGTCAGAACTTTCACTGGTTCTCCCTAAAAGATGAAGAGTTGATATCACTAGTGTTTAATGTGTCTAATATTCATTTTACATTCATAAAATATTAAGCTTCTACAGAGAGAATTAAATAATTTATTTTAAAACAATTGTATGTTTAATCAAAAAACCTCAAAATCAGTTTATTGTGATTTTCACACAATTAACTTTATAGATCAGGCTGATGTTTTAATGACAGGTGTTTAGACAAATACTGCTGGTGTTTGTTACTATTTTATTGAGGAAGAACTTAAAACAAAGGTTTTTTTTTAATCTCTGCTGAACACTAGTGTCATGATCATAAAATCATACAAGTGTGAAGTTGGGTTTTAATTTACCTTTGTTTTCTTTTGTTTTCTTCTGTTTCTCTGTAGATTTGAGTTCAATCTCAGCATAGGTGACTTCAGTAGGTCCACTTACAATGTCTACAACGAGTAGCAGAAAAAATTCTAAGAAATTTATTTGAACTGAATTTGCTCTGCAGATACCACAGTAAAATATAAGATAGATATGCTTTTGATTACCTAGAAAACAATACATTAGTAAATGATCCACATGACATAAATACCTTCTGAAACATTATTATTTACCTGTGCTTACATCTTTATTAATTGTTGCATCAATAGAGTCATAAATATGAGCAGTTCCTGTAATAAAGCAATGCATTTTATGAATTTAAACCAACTGAAAAATATTATTTTCATGCTGACAGTGACTTAAAACTAAACTCAGCTAAATATGTAATGTGCTATTAACATCTTAAATTACAGCTGAAATATTTTACTGATAATAAATTAACAGTGACATAAATCAAATGGACTCTGTGCACGGTCACTTCTGTGTTTTTCCTCAGGAAAACTTACTTACATCCGCTGCTGAGCCAGAAACCATTGTCCCTTACGTAAAGCTTTCAAAATGACAAGCAGAAAACAGCTTACAAAAACCTCTCCGGATTACTGGAAATGAGTTTCATCGCACGGTGAAGGGCATTAAAGGTTTCAAGCTACATCGACAACTTCATGGTGAATTTAGTGTTATCTTCTAGCAAACATAGCTTACAAGGCTGGATGAGCACCGATTTATCAGCACTTAAATAGTAGAGAATTAGAGTTTGGCTTTAAACTCCGTTCACTCTAAAAATGTACATTTATATTTACATAATTAGATTAGACTGCTAAGCAAGAAACAAAATATAAGTTCATATTAAATTTAATTTACATTTTCTATTAGTCTGTACAAATAAAACCAAATAAATCCATCCCATGTGTTTTGTGTAAGATCTCTCTATGGAAGACCGACTGAAAGGTAGACCATGAAGAGGAGGAACTCATCAAAAGGCTGCAGAGACTGACACTGTCAAAATACATTTTAAACAATTATGATGCATGCATGTAACATGTGCATGAAAAACTACATCCTTCTCTGTCACAAACATTACATTATCAAAATTTGCCACTGCATTGCCTGTTATTCTAACTTCGCTCCTCGTTGTAGCTGTTCTGGTCACCCAGACTATGTGGGAAGCAGGTTTAATAACTTTCCAAAAGGCCATTGAATTGTTCACATATTCAAATCTAGATTGGATGCAAGACATATTTTGAGAAAACACACCACACAATGTAATAACAATTGCTGTTAATAAACAAATTTCGGGAAGAGCGCGTACGCATGATGAGCCGCACCTGGAACCACATTTCCTAATCAATCTAATTCCGTCTCGTCCAATCAAAACCATAAGCCTTCCCATTAAATAATCCCATGTCCTTCCCTTCCAAATCTAGCTACGCATCCCTCCTCCACCCCTTCTCCACCTCATTCTGCGTTTTCCTACTGGGGGGCAAGCGGATTTCGAGCCGGACGCTGAGATCAGCCCTCGCTAGGGTTCAAACAACTAGGGCTAGGTGTTCGCGGAACTCCCAGCTTGCCCCCTGGAAAGCACGCCAAACACGCTTAAATTGTTTATCAAAAGGAACCACGAACTCGTGAATGCAGATTAGTTTGTCTACACTAAACCTGAAGGTTTCATTAAAAGTGTATAATGCATTGACATGCAAGTGCTCCAACGAAAAAAATATTTTAGCTAAGTGTTATTTTAGATTAGTTTCGTTAAGTAGTTAGTTTGAATTTCTTCTGTTGAAAAAAATATCTGACTGAGACTAACATTACATTTCTTTATGCTAATAAAGAAAGAAAGCCATGTGGGTTTAGAAAGATATTGAAGTGTGACTGAAGTGTGGTGGGTGCTTTTGAATGGGGGATTTTGAACTGTGGGGGTGGAGCCTGGTGTTGATGTTACAGATACTGTATATAGGTGAGTAAGTGACAGCTATATTTTTTGTGAATCTTGAATTAACTCATTAACACATATTGTACAGACCCACAGAAGAGGTTTTTAAACAAAGAGGCAACCACAGCGACAAACAAAAAAAAAACTAAAACATAGGCCTATTTTGTGCTCGATAGTAATATAGTAAAGTATATAAGGTAATAGATCTTACGTATTGTAGAGATTTATGTTGTCAATGTCATTCTTGAAGTGGCGACTGTAGGAAAATGAGTGAAGTTTAAATCCTTACAGTTTTTTCATCCGGAGGATGAAGAAATTTGTTATATTGTAACAATACAATGCATAAATTCAGCTTGTTTTACAGTTTGTTAAATACAGACCGGAAGCTTTTATGCTCCCTGAGATTTCACCAGAAATACATAGACTGCGTGCCGTGCATAGAGTCATTAAAATATGAATGTCAGTTACACAAATATCATAATTCACATTAGAAAAGGGGAAATTATTTAGTGTGACATCTTGTTAGTTTGAAGTGATTTCTAAGTATCTTTAATCTCGGCTTGTAAAGATTTATTGTTATCTGTTTGTGTTTAATTGTAACAATTCAGATGGTTGACGGGGACAGGCGGATCCAAATGCAGACTTCTTTATTTACAAACCTCAGGGTAGAAAACAAGCAGGGTCAGTAACAAAGAGAGGAAAAAGGAGGCAATAACAAAAGAATGATCCAATAGCGTAGCAGGGGGTCGAGCGAACAGCAAACGGTCTAGGCAAGAGCAAGAGTCCGGGGCAGGCAAGGTCGTGATTGATAATACAAACAGAGAAATACAAGGAACACAGGAAGGCTAATAAAGGGCGAGAATAAACGTACATCCACAATGATCAGCGACCGGGAACACACAAACAAGTCCTTTAATACAGGTGAATACAAGACCAGGGGGCGGAGGAACTAATGGGCACCCCATGAAAACAAACAAGCTGGGAGGAGACAAAGGTTCATAATAAAAGTCCTGAACAGAGAACTGAGAGACAGACAAACAGTGAACATAGTCCAGGCTGGAGTGCTCTTAGGAGGCTTCAGAGGGGAACTCCAGTGAAGCTCATGACAAAGCCCCTCCCTTAGGAGTGGATTCCAGACAGAGAGGCAATGACAAAGAGGCAGCGAAGCTCATGACATTAATTGATAAAGACTGACCAGATGTGAGTGTTTTATTTC
>JAUCMT010000099.1:562746-573207 GCA_032357475.1 Enteromius thamalakanensis
GAAGAAAGAAAGACATGGACATCTTGGATGACATGGTGGTGAGTAAATTATCAGCAAAAGTTTTTTTGAAAGTGAACGTCTCCTTTAAAATGATGATAGTAATGATCAGAAATCCTGATTTTTAAGTTTTCATTAGAGGAATCATGAACATAATCCTTCAAAAGATTTTATTTTGCACATAAACACACACACAAAAAAGTTTGTTGACAAGTTTTAAACTAGGTATGAAGCCTGGATCAGTTTTGGTATTTGTTTATAGTCTCAGTAATCCAGGAGTTGAACAGGCAGACCTGACGGATAATGAGAGAGATTATACAGTATTATTGTTTGGATAACAAGTATAAAGATGTTATATATAGCATAATTTCACATGTTTTAGCTAGGCAAGCCATGGCAGATTGGACCCTGAAAAGGTTGGTTTGCAACCCAATAATGAATCCACAGAACAAGATGATGATTTTGTCAGTTTTTGTCATGTTTTAACTGTTACATATATAGATAGATTGATTTTTTACAGTATTCATCATACCTTGGTAAAGATCCCAGGTTGATCTTTCGCAGCACATTGACCACCCGCTGACACAATACCTTGCACCTCACCATTACACACCATAGGACCACCTGAGTCACCCTAAGTGGGACGAGAATAAGGATTTTGAAACAATTAAGTTTTTACAGTACTGGAAACCAATTACTAATGGAATGTTTGTCTTTGATTTAATAAATTGAAAGTGTATTACTGTCTATCATCTTTTACCTGGCAAACGCCTTTTCCTCCTTCCAGATATCCAGCACAGATCATGGAGTCAGTGATTAAGCCAGGGTAGGACTTATTACAGTCACCATCAGAGATGATGGAAAGATTCAGACACTGCAGCTTGTTAGAATCAACCGCTACAATGAAATGAATTAAGAAAATACATTTTTGACACAAATGCTAGTTTTTAGCAGATTGAATATTAGCTAACATTTAATGACAAAAGCGTGCTGCATTTTTGGTCAAAACTTTTTTAGTCTGTCCTTAAAATTCAAAAGTGTTTCTGTCATTAATAAAAAGGCCCATTTAAAATCTTTATTATATCTTAAGCAATATGATGAGACCACCATAGAGTACCATAATAACCAGAAAACAAGCTCTCTGAGCCCTAAATAATAAGATACTGTGGATGAACTCACTTGTGTTCATGGTGATTCCCCAGCCGGAGACTCTGCACGTGGTGTCTGGAGGAGCACAGCTTTTGGGTAGGTTCACAGGCTTCACATAATTATTGAGAGTCGCAGGTCTGCTCAACTTGATCAGCATGATGTCATTGGCAATCGTGGAATAGTCAAAGTCCGGGTGACGGATAGCATGGTCAGACAGGATGGACTGCTCATTGCTCTCATCCTTAGCAATGTTGTGTTTACCCAGACTGACCTCTATGCGGCTAACAGGAAGATGTTTAAGTTTTATTAACTCACAAAATTCAATATTATTTTTCCTCTTATATTTGACTTAATTGCACTACTATTGCAACAGAAATACATTTTTGAATTGCACTGCATCTTTTTGTATTGCATTGTCCAGACAAATGGATGACTCCTGTCCACAAACTGTTTTTTTTTCACTGAATTTTAACAATGATTTTAACAACTAACGCCGACTGATATACACTTTGCAAACTTGGATTGGTAGCTATTAGTCCAGAACTACATTTACATAAGGTAAAAACAAGCTGTTGAACCACTGATGGCAGAAGGACTATTCTGACAATGTCTTTCATACTTTTCTGGATCTTGACAGTGTTATTTACTTGGCAGTCAATGAAAGCTGGTTTTCTTAAATATCTTAAATCTTGTTTCTAAGACGAACAAAGCTTCCACAAGTTTGAGATGACATGGGGGTAAGGGACCAATGACAAAGTTTTCATTTTGGGTTGGAGTAACTCTTTAATTGATCATTGCTGAGTGAGGCTGCTAAAATAGACAATCGTGATGTAGCTAGTGGTGCAGAAATTGCACACTCCAGAGCTTTAGCAGTTTGACCTAATAAACATTTACTATAAAACATAAAGGTTACTTACGTGTCATAGCAGTGGGCGGCCGAGAGGATCCAGTTCTGATTGATCAGGAATCCACCACACCGGTGAGAACTCGCCTTAAGAAATGCCATCCAGGGCTGGGAATGAGGCCTGCATTCATAGCCTCCAACAATTTTGACATGCTTTTCAGCAACTGCATAAAGTACATGCACTGATTTATTCTCATCATCTGACCTTTATTATTATAGCATAGTACACATACTTAGACATTTAAGAGTTTGAAGCAATTAAACTTTGAAACCGTGTTATTATTTTAATTCTCTCTCTTCCTTTTAAGAATCCAGACTTTACATCAGTTGCAACAGTCATTATATTTATCATCGATACATAAATAAAAAACTTAAGAAAAATGTCAATTGTATTATTTAAAACTTATTTTATGCATTCATTTATTTTTGAAAATTCGATACATTTATTTTTTTATGTCTTTAAAATTATATGAAAATCTAAATTAGCAAAACATTTTGGATCGCAACTAACAATTTTAGAAACATTGCTATTATATTTCAGGTGATTTATGAAGTGCAAATGCTCGGTTTGTGCTGATTATTGTACTTACATGCTGTGCTGAGAAATACAAGGAAAACCAAAGACTTCATGATGATTTGATGATCCAGCTGAGTGATCTACCACCTCACTCCCCTCATTTATACAGATCAGAGATTTACATCACAATCCTGTGACCCAGTGATTAATCAATTACACTAAACACCAATATGTCCAATGTCATATTTATAGAAATGCACAGCTACTTACAATGAATCAGTTCTATTATTGGCATGCTGACCAAGGATTGTGCTCTGACTCAACAGCATTACAGTCTTTTGTTTTTACAACTTATGGTTCACACAAACATGCATTTAAAGTTAATGCATTAAAATTCTGTCAGTAACTACTTGTGTCACTCCAAACCTGTAAGAACCTCACAAATTAAGATTGATTATATAAGACAACTAACTCAACTTCCATAGAAAGCAATACAAGTGAAATGATCCCAGGTCCATAGAAACATGGGAAAAACACTGGTAAAAAGTCTATGTGATGACAGTGAATCAACCTCACTTTTGCAACGCTACAAGAATACTTTTTGGTGCAAAAAAACATAATTTACTCTTCTCCTATGATTAACATCTTCCGCCATGCTCATCTCACAGTATAAGCTAGCTGTTCATTTGACATAATCAGCCTTGTTTACATCTGGGTGAAAGCATGTGCATAACCAGGGCTGTTTGCACCTACAAGAAAATAATGCACTCTAAAATGTTAAAAGACAAGTCATAGGAGAAGAATGGTTTAAATTATAAACCATAAATTATAAATTTAGTAAATTAGAGTAAATTATGTTATTTTTGTTTTAAAAAAATTAAGTATTCTAGTATCATTGCAAAGTTCATCCACTGATATCACATGGACTTTTTCTGCTGGTTTCTGGACCTGGGATCATTTCAGTTCTGTTGCTGTTTATGTAGGGTCAGATGGTTCTCTGATATCATCAAAAAATATCTTGTGTTCCAAAAGGTCTTACAGGTTTGGAACGACATGAGAATGTATTGTTATTGTCATTAGTAGTAGTAGTACTACTATTATTTTACTTTATCTTTGGACATTATTTAATATAAAACATAGTATTGGTATAGTGGTAGATAGGTTAAAGTGTTAGCACTGTATTTGCTGAAAACAACTTATGAGCTATGTTTCTCCATAAAAGTGAAGATCTATGTGTTATGTAAAACGCAAGGAACTACTGCAAAATATTTAATAAGAAAAGCCAACAGGGCAAAACAAAAGCTGTCGTGGCAGCAAAGAGATACATGCGGGCATTTACACAAGCACGAACAGACATCAGCACGACGTAACAACTCCAACAAGACCTAATACACAATGGAAAGACACGGGTATTTAAGTGGTTACAAATTAGAATAAAAGTGGAGACAGGTGTAAAAACAACAGGTGAGACGATTAAACTAATGAGGAAGAAACCAAACAGACAGGACTAAACCAAAATATACAAAGACACATGGGAGCACGATACTAGACAGGAACACGATGTAACATAACACCCCCCCCTCAACAAAGGCGCACCTGTGCCGTTTTAACATCAATGGGGAGGGGGGGGCTGGGCGCTCTGGAGGCAGGCCCCGAGAGCCAGCACACCACCTGCCTCCAGGGCAGATCAGGTGCCCTGGCAGACAGCACTAGCTAGACAGTCTTTAACAGAGAGTACTCGCAAGTCCTCGCTAGCCCAGATGGTTCAGGCACACACCATACAAATACAAAAACAGTCAATACAATTTTCCCCGTCCCGCCCATCCCCTCCAAGGACCCTCCCTTACATTTTTTTGTAAAAACACAGATTCACATATTTGATTAATATAGCAAAACTAAAATATAGTGATTTGACGTTCTGTGCCGAGGCTTCGAAGCTTGTATCAAAAAAGTGAAACATCTGGCAATCAAGCAGTGAAGCTTGATTAGTTTTGCCATAAACACGTGATCAGTGACGTCCGAAGCTTAATTTTTCTTTACAACCACGTGACTGCTTCGTAATCTGATTCAAAAATAGCGTGAAACCCTTTCTCAGGGTAATTTCTTCTATTACCCACAAAATAAAATGTCAATTACCCAGTTCACAAGCACGTTGCAATTCTACAATAATGTATTTTTTTCTTTTCATTATATGTATATATATATATACATATATATAATTACCTACAGCCCTGGTTAAATTGTGCCTTCCTTCCCTGCTCCCCCTTATAACTGCCATCATTCATTCTTCTCTCTCTATGTACCATCACTTTTTAAAATTGCTGCTGTTACTCCCATACTCAAAAAACCTGGTCTTGATCCCATTGACTATAATAATCTCCGCCCAATTTCTAACCTTCCCCTTTATCTCCAAAATACTTGAAAAAACTGTTGCTGCTCAACTTCACTCCCACCTAACAATAAATAATCTTTATGAAAAATTCTAATCTGGCTTTCGTCCTCTTCACAGTACTGAAAGTGCTCTCATTACAATCACTAATGACCTCCTCATGGCTGCTGATTCTGGCCTGCTTACTATTCTTATTCTTCTCGATCTCACTGCAGCCTTTGACACTTTCACACAAAAGCTTTTTTACAGGCCTTTCCACAACACCTATATGTTATCTAACGTTAATTTAATTTTACACAGTTACATGTACAATTACTGCGTATTAAACTTTAGAAGATTGAATTTGATGTTCAGAATTTCCTTTTCATCTTTCATCAAATTTTACATTTGAATTTCAAATGTTTAATATCCAAAAATCTTATTCAGAACTGGTATATGCTAAATTCTATTCATTTTTTTTAAATGACACTTGTCAATAATTCAAATGAAACTTAGAATTAGAAAATTAGATTAATACAAATGAATTTAGTTTTGTCCTATTGAGGCTGAAGAAGATAATTTCACTAACAGCCATCATATATGTATGTCAATATATGCTTCAGACACCAATCATGCTGAATATAGCGACCTCTAGAGGATGCAGTGCCTCGTTCTCTTCTCAGGGAACCATTCTTATATACTGTACTTAACCTGAGACTTTTTGTATAGTATCCAAAAGAACAAAAACCTATTAACAGCAAAGCTTGTCTGGTAATGAAAATATGTATTATCAAACGTATACATTGTCAGCCTGAGCAGAAAACAAGACACAAAGAGATGGTAAAAATGGACAGAGTTGTTTTATTGAATCATTTTAGTTGCATATATTTTAAAGCTTACACTTCCTTTAATTGGAAAAACTCAAAATCAACCCAAAATCAAAAGACAAAAAATAAGTAATACAAAATTCAAAAACAAAAAAGACATAATTAAATAATAATAAAATGAATAGATGAAGTAATAAAACGAATACCAAAGTAATTAAAAATCCAAAACCAACTTCATAATTATGATTCAAATGACCTTAAAATTTCATCAAATTAAAAGAACAAATAAAACACAACAGATGTTTGAAGAAGGTCATTCTCTTGAAGCAACAAAGTTGATAATGACCTAATGAGAAACATTTTAAATACATTTTATTTCAATTACTGTAAATGTTGATTGCAATTTTATTTGATTTTGTATAGACATTCAATTTCTTGGTGCAAATACTATTTTATTCAGATGAACATTTTCACAAAAAGCCCAGTTATAATGTGTGCCCAGTTTTACTTTACCTTCTTAAAATGCTAAACATATAGTAGTTAAAATCAAATGTGGTGTGAAAATGTTCACCACAGATGATCTCTCAGATGGCCACACTGTTAGGGATTCTGTCTGGAGACAGATACTTATAGGGCAGTTTCAATTTTTCATTTCGGCTCTTGATGATGTTGGTCACTTCTACCAATTTCTTGCAGAACGACTTAGTGACTTCTGTGACTGATTGTTCAGTGAAGTACGTATCTGGATACACTCCTAAAAACACCTGAGGAGAAGATTTAGATAAAACACTATTGGCTAGTTTCGACTGAGCGGTACGGGTCAGTACAGTACGGTACAGTACGATTCGGTACAGAACATTTAATTATCAAACCTCTTCTTCCTGGAACTGACTGAGGGCCCAAACTGCTCCTAGATGCCAGCAGGAACGTGTGCGGTCTGGGAGACTCTCCATGATATACTTCATATCCACCTGGCCCTTCTCTGTGGGAGGAGGCTTCCTCATAGTGGAAGGAGAGTTGGGGATCCAGGCAAACCAGTCATACTGGAACACAGTACATGTCAACCTATAGATACTAACCATCCATAGTTTATATTCATTCAGTAAAGCGTGTCTAATCCCACCTGTCCAAAGTTGACAGCAGCATGTTGTGCTGAAGCTGTGAATATCACAACAGTCAAGTACTCAACCAACTCCTCGCAAGTTTTTAGAGAATTCGGAAACTCTGTGAACATTGACAAATTTTTACCTTGTGTAGGTGACTTGAATGCTTGCAGATATAAACACATTTTAGCAGAGTACTGATCCTGTACTCACCACAATCCTTGGGACAATTCTTCATACCATAGAAACAAACATCTTGAACAAACGCCTGGATCTCCTCATCCTCTTGAACTGTCTCATCACTGCTGTAGTAGATCCTGACCACATCAGAAACAAAACTGGAGACAGATCCAATTAAATGATGAGTCAGAATAAATAAAAAAAAAATATTCTGTCAAATGCTTTACTTAAAATTAATTATTAATTCTTGCCATTAGTGTTTGAACATCTGTAAATGTTTGCTAATTTCAGCCCACCTTTTGATTGCCTCCCAGACCATCATGCCATCATCTCTGTAATAATAGTTGGGCAGATCTTCCTTGTTGTCCACTCCTCGAGCTTTCATGGCCTCAGGGAAGCACAGAGACTTGTAGGTTAAAGTCTCCATGGCCTTTTTAATCACTTTGACAATTGCAGTTCCACCAGTGGCATTAGCCTTTGAAGAGCAAGTGACACAAGTTGGATCAGATTTCATTTTATACATGCTTTTGTTGTTGTTTTAAATAAGTGCAGTGATTTTGACAAAACAGAAACCAGTCCATACAGTTAGTGGGGGTAATTGGGGGGCATGCAGCAACGAATAAAAAAAAAAAGGAATAATTGATATCAGAGTTTTTTGATCTCTCGACTGATAAAACTATTGTAACGTTCCCAGCCAGTATTACCGTCAAGCTCCACTAGAGGACACTCATGTCATGTTTATTCACACAGCTCTTTTATTCATGCATCGAACTTCATCTCCCAGAACGCTCCTCTTTCCCACAGCTGTTGCCGATTAGTCCCACCCCCTTCACCCCTTCACTTCAGCATAAATACCAGTCTCTTGTAACTATCCAGTGCGAAGTATTGTGATAGCATGTGTCTTCCAATTCGAGCGTTTGTTTTCCATGCATGATTTTTTGTTACACTGTGAAAAGTTTTCTGTCTGCCTTTTAAATTATCTTCACCCTAAGATATCTGTTTGCCATTGTTTGACCCTGATCTGCCGACCAAGAATAAATCTCTGCGAATGGATCCGCACGCCTTTGACTCTTTCGTGACAACTATGATGCTATATTAACTTTACTCCCCATTCCAGCATGGCCTAATGCTTACTAATTAAAAAGTTATATATTCATAATGTTGTACTGGGCTCATTTGTGACTTCCTGGTTCCTTCATGTCCGCATTTGATGCACGAGATTTAGTGAACAAGGATCCTGCCATCAGGAGATTTTGTTCTCCCTGGGGTTGTTTCAACTTCTGTACCATCTGTACTGATGACTGTGGGCTTGTAACATGGAATGCTAGGACGGAAGATTCTGTGACTAGCCTGCATTAGATACATAAGTAATTAGCATTTGCACTTTTACATTTCCACTTAGTCACTTACTGTCTGCTTTTATTATTAATCACAGTGCTGACTGACTCTCACACTGTGCTGGCATTTTTCAGTGAAGCCAACAGCCTCATTGATGTTTAAAAAAGCAATATAACTGTATTGTGGATTAAGTATCATGATAATATTGTATTGTGGATTCTCTGGTGATTCCCACTCCTAACAGGTAAACAACAGAATATTATAGGCTAGATAAAAACAGGATTAAAAGTCATGCGAACGAAGCAGAGTCAACAGAGGTAACCATGGATGGAAAAGTATTGGTTTCTTACAAGACACTGGTTATGGAGGGATAAAGGTACCTTATCAAACACCCCAGATTCACAGATGAGTTCTTCACGAGCTGCAGTGTTAACGGCAATGGTGTAACGCACATGAGGTATCAACAACTGTAAGAAGAAATAAAGCAATATTGAAGTCATATGATAAAATTATTGTAACACCCTGCCTTAAGTGCTTTTATAGTGATAATTGGCACCAATGTTTTTAAGCATCAATACAATTACAACACATGCACATGCAAGGTCAGTTGCAAAAATAACTGCATCGCTGCTTTTTAATGACAAATGTTTCATTGCCTATCATTAGTAAACAACAATTTATTTAACATCAAAAGAGGGTCTAGTAGCAATGAAAGCATTGAAGGACCTTGTATACTGGATGGACTGCAGGGAGCCGTCTGTACATGGCTATGGCAAAGACCTCAGATATCAGATGTGTCCTGAGAAGGTGCGTGACCACCTGGTGAGCATTGAAGTCGGAGGATTTCACCCACATCTTGGCTAGCATCCAGTCATACTTATTATCGCTTGGGAGAAAGACTGTGCACCTCCCTCCTGTGGTGGTCTGACGACTGAGCTGTTTCACACATCAGAGTTAGCACAAACTGAGTATTTGGTAAAAATGTCAACACTTAATTACAATCACCAACATTTAAAAAAAAAATGCTATGTTACTAAATTATTTCTACAGGTACCTGGATAGCAATCGGTGTGATTTCATTCTGGCTGTTCTTGTACAGAAGACAGAAAGGAGCAGCCAAATACTGCTTGGTGTCTGGATCTGTGGCATTGGCTTGAACTCCCTCCAGTATTGCGTAGTCTGCTATGTAGATGTTTCCTGCCTGTAATACAAAGGTATTGGATTGGAGTATTTTTAAGCCTTTTTCCTCTCAAATGTCCATGGAGCTGTCTTTTTTTCTTTGCCGTACTGTTTCCGAGTCACACTGAAATCAATTTACTACGGGCTACCACGGCCCTCACAATCTACTGGCTCAGTGAGCTTTAATTTTCTTTTAAATTTATAATAGTAAGTTTTGGATAAAGTTTTGAAGAAACAAGAATAAAGTTAAATTCTAATGTTATTTGTCACATTCACATACATACACGGTACAACATGAAGTAAAATGTATTGCATGACTGCCCAACAAATTGACACAATAAGAAAAGAAAACACAATAAGAAACCACTTAGGTGAACAGTAAAAGAAATAGAATGAAGAAATAAGTAATATATTAATATAAATATAAATATACTATAAAGAAAAAAAATAAAGAAAGAAAAATAAACTAGCAATAAGATAAAAACAGAATAAAAGGAAAGTAGAAATAGAATGACTGTAAATAAAGAAAATAGAATATGAATATGGCAATTAACTATATGAATTATATATACATACAATACAACTGTATGTCAGTGTAAAGTGTCTGTGTGCTGTGCAATGTAATTAAATAAGTGAGTAAATAGGCATATTGAAGATAAATGGTATGTAAATTCCACTCATTTATCTCCACGTAGCTTTCTCCCAACTGTTAGTACAAATTGAAAAAGTCCAAAATTGTACAGAGTGAAAGTGTGCGGTGCATTAGAGTGAGGAGTAAGGGTGTTCGGTTCCAGTTTTTTTGGAGTCGACTCCGACTCCCGCCTCCTAATTTTGGAGTCGGTGGAATCGACTCCTCGACTCCATTTACTTTGAATTAAAATAGAAATACATTTGCGCCT
>JAUCMT010000099.1:573307-585282 GCA_032357475.1 Enteromius thamalakanensis
ATTGCCTTTGAGCTTTAAACAAAAGGCCAATGAATATTGGCGTGCATTTGATTGCGCTCAGGTGCACCTCATCACTGCGTGAGTATGAGAGAGCACGAGTGGAATGCACCTGCAGGTTTTTGCTGGGCGGCTGTCAGCGAATCCTGCAGGCTGGTAGCCTTTTTAAAGGCTTGTGTGGCAGTCATCTTGCACATCCAGCAAAAAGACCTCTGAGTGCATGGAGTTGCCACGTTAGGTCTTCCCTGGGCAACCGGGAGAAAGAGCGAATTGGTGAAGCATTCTTCGGAATGTCAAACCAGCCGTGCGTTTCTGGATATGGAGTTTCCTCACCTCTTTGGACGGACATGATCGTAGTCTCGCATGTCTGGACCGAGTGCACGCTGAGACAGCTTTTGTGGATGGTCTGTGACTGACCTTGCTCTTTGACCGATGAAGGTCGCAGCGCATGCCCTTGGTCAAGTGATGTCCACCGCGGTGGTCCAGTAGCGACTTCAGTGGCTGAATCTGACGCAGGTGCCGGACACAGAGAGAGCTTGCTTTCTCCACGCCCCCATGCTATGCGATTCAGTTCGCCAGACGCTAGCACCGCAGCATTCGCTACACGCCCTCACTCCATCATGCCCATGCTGTGGAGTCAAGTGAAAGAAAAAAAAACTGCTGCGCGCTGTTCATATTCCAGGGCTCTCAGCCATGTAGCCACAGCTCACGACAGTCCACCCTCCCTGGAGAATAGCGCCTCCACCCCCAGGTAGTCCAGCTGATATGGAGCACTCCGGCGAGGCCAAGACACATTTCTTCACCTTCCCTGAGTCTGCCCATTGCCTGCTGTTTTCCCTCGCATCGGCGGGGATGAACTCGCACAGCTGGTCTCCGGGACTCGAGTACGCCTCCCCCAGTGAGTCTCCTTGCACAGATGTGTAAATTCAGGGAGGACAAGGAACAGATCCTCGCGGCAGCCCCTTCCTGGAAATCCCCTGAAGGAAACTTCTTCTCAGGGGATTGGGCACCTATGGCACGGGATGCGACAGACTTCTTTGGCATTCAATGCTGTCATAGAGATCATCTCCTAAGTGGGAAGCCCCCTCTACATGGCTGGCTTACGCTCTGAGATTTGTCTGTTGTAGACTAATGCTCTGAGATGCAACATTTGCAGTTGTGCTTTCTCTCCTGCAACAGAAGTTGAAGCGCAGGCTGTCCCCTTCTTTTCTCAAAGTTTATGTCGCTGTCACAGCCGCATTTCACAATGCAGTGGAGGCCGCGCCGCTCGGTAAGCGCCTACTCATTGTTCGGTTTCCTAGAGGTGCACGTCGGGTTAATGAAAAAAGAAATATCCTCGAGACCACATCTCTCACCCTCTTGGGCCCTACATGGCCTGCAGCACGCTCCCTTCGAGCCCCATCAGGAAGCAGATATAGAACGAAAATATCTGGTGCTGAAGAACAGTGCCTTTCAGTGCGATGGTCTCTACTAAAGAGGATAGAAGAACCACAAATAATCTCTGTCTACATAGAGTGCCTTGAGCTTGTTCGGCTGAAAACCCGGCCAGCTGTGCCCAGGGTTCCTACGGTGTCTTCGCGATTAGGTAGGAACCCACAAGTTTCTTATCCTGTATGCACTTTGAGAAAGCGCCGCTACACTGATGGCACTCGGAGCGTCAGAACGCTCCAGCAGCTCGGATTGTGCTACTGCAGATAGCAGAAAAGGAATGCTGTCTCCAAACAGAGGTTGGCTTATTGGCTGGTTAAAGCCATTCCCTTTATACCAGGGAAGCCTTGCCTTAGGACTGGGAGCATAGTGTTGCATAGTCCTATACGACAGGCTCACAGCGCCTCTTAGCATAGTTTAGAGCTGCAGGCTGTGCATAGAGGCTGTGTTTTCTCGTGTCCTCAGGGGGATAGCAGGTGATCGAGAGGACCGGCTGGTGCCAGCTTGCTGCGCCACTCCTATGGTATGAGTGCGCTATTTTCTCTCATTGTTCCCTTAACTGTACGTAACCTGAGTCCTCCCTGCCCTGCAGTCGGACCTAGAGCGGAGTAGCTCCGGCTGTGCTTCCTCAGGTTTTCCTTCGCCCATTAGATGTGGCAACAAATCTCAATATTCCACAGTCAGCCAGAAGGCTGTGTTTCTCTGCAATTATATCCAAAATCTTATTTGCCCTCTTATACTCACGCAGTGATGAGGTGCACCTGAGCACAATCAAATGCACACCAATATTCATTGTCCTTTTGTTTAAAGCTCAAAGGCAATTGGTCTCTCTGGCGAGTTCCCATATGTTACTTTCGTAACCTAGATGTTTTTGTACATAATTCTTTAAAACCAAAACTGTGTAAATAAAACAAGGAGACAGGGAGACATACTTTAATGAGCAAACTCACAAACAGGGTCAGAGGCAGAGACATACAGGGCTTTTATACACATGAAAGTTAGACTAGAAGGTGGAGGAATGTATGAGTAGCCATGACAACAGACAAGGTGGGTGAAGACACAAGTTCATAATAAGAGTCCGTAGAAAGCAAAGAAGACAAACATACAATACAAACATGGAGTTGGAGTGCCATCCAGTGGCTTTTGCTGGCACCTCTAGCTGAACTGTTACAGTAAACTAGGCACTGAAGATTCCTATTCTTTAAAAATTTAACACATAAAGAATAATTTCCATCAATATGATATACTGCATGCTGGAGAAATTTCAGGTAGAAAGAGCAACAGACAAAAATGTACTTTAAAAAAAGATCACAAGCCTGAAGTAAAGAATCAATTTTATTGGCATGACTTGAAACAATGGCGATGGTTTGGGAGGTTGCTGTCTTGTCTCCTCAAGCAGAAAATGTGAAGCAAGGCATCACTGGTCTCTGCATTTTGCAAATATTGTACCATATTGGTAAACACAACACATTTAGTCTAGCAACATAACTAACAAATTATGTGTATTTTGTGGAAATCATGTATAATCATATACAGTTATGGTCAATCCCTCTTTCAGAATCTGCACAATGTTAATTATTTTACCAAAATAGAGGTATCATACAAAATGCATGTTGTTGTTGTTTTTTTAACTTTAAACATGTACTCTTTTCAAAAATTTACATCCCCTTGATTCTTAATACTCTGTTTTTCGTTTAGTGATAGTTGTAGGAAAGGGTTCAAATATATAAGCATTTTGGAAAAACAGGATCATGAAGATACACAAAACAGTATTAAGATTTATGGTGTAAAATTTTGATCGGGGGATTTTTTTTATAAATTCAGCTTTTATTTTCTCTTTTGCATTACATGTAAACATATTTTATGTTAACAATCTTATTTAGATCAATACTTAATAAACAATAACACACATTTTGTCATGAGCTGGGTTTGATATGTATACATTCTCCTTCTGTGTCTATTGTGTCTATGTGTGCTGTCTCACCAGACTCTTAGCTGCTACCTATTACGATCCGATATTGATATTTGTTAAATACAGTTGAATTTTTTTTATAGTTTGACATATTGTAAGAAGTACCTGGAGTCATGTCACCCAGCTGTAAATGCACCTCTCCATCTCGCTGGTCATCGGTAAGAATTCGGTCTGCAATTGTAGCCCAGTCTGCATAAAGTTTTCCTTCTGCATCTGGATATATTTTCCGAAAGACTCATGAAGTGATGTTTATAAACAAAGTTTCGTGAGGAGCGCGCACGCATGATTAGCCGCTGGCTCTGCATTACCTAATCAATCCAATTCCGTTGAATCAAATCTACTAGTCTCCTCATTAAATAAGCTCACTTCCTTCCTTTCTTTATCTCGTTCCACATTCTACATGCAAAGCAAGATGTCGCAATCTGACTCATCAGAATATCACAAGGACACACCTCCTCTGCCTCCAACAGCTTCTCAGCAAGACACAGCCCCACCGGTGCTCCTGTGGCTAACAAAGGCAAAAGGCTAACTAGGCCTGCCATCTCAGTGTCTCAAAGACGCTCCCGCTCCAGATCACCGCCTCCGACAAGATCACCTCAAGTCTCACAAGGCTCATCCTACACCACAGCCCGCTCTTCATTCGGAACCGCGGGCTGTGGGAGGGTGAGAGCTGCTACCTGGTCCCGGTCCCCAACCCAGTGCTTCAATAGGTTCACATGGTATATTTGGGTAGCCTGTCTTCGTCCTGGCTTTCGGACTTGATAGTTTACAGGGCATACCCGTTCCTCAATAGTGTAGGGCCCCTTCCACTGTGCCAGGAATTTGCATGCGGCATTCGGGACCAGGACCATCATCCTGTCTCCAGGATGGAACTCCCGCGGTTTGGCGTTCCTGGGATTGCTGGGCTTGAACCATGTGTTCCCGGACTAATGGCATGATTTTATCGATATTTTCCCTAATTTCTCTTACATGTTCGATGACGGTGTGGTGCTGACTGCTGTTCCCAGGCCTCTCTCGCCACATCCAGCAGGCCCCGGGGTTGTCGTCTGAACAGGAGTTCAAAGGGCGTGAACCCTGTCGAGGCTTGGGGCACCTCCTCGCACGCCACCCTCCGGAGCATTTGCTTCAAAGTCTTATTACACCTTTCCACCAGGCCGTTGGTTTGTGGGTGGTAAACGGAGGTTTTATCTGTTGCACCTTTAGCAGCCGGCACAAGTCATGAAGCACAAAGTCTTCATCTGTCTCAAACTACGATGAAGGCTCATTTTGACAAGAAGTCTGTAAAAAGAGACTTTCACCCAGGCAATCCTTTGTTTTATTTCCATCCCCTGGTTTTATGTTACATGCAAGGTTCTCTGGGTCATGTCTGGTTAAAAAGATGTTGAATGAGACAAAACTCCAGGAAATGTAAGAGCCGTGTTTGTCATGTAAACAGACTTAAGGCCTACGTAGACAGAGCTTACTCTGAAGTTACTGCAGATCAGATGTTGTTGGATGCTTGAATATTTTGAGTTTACTCGATTCATTCATGCGTAAAAAATAACTTAACAACAGACCCAAAATCGTGTCATGAGAGTGGCTTCTGCCAGGCGCCTCCAGTCACAAATCTGTGGTTTATTAAAAAGGAGAGCACCTATTTAAAAGTTTACTTCACCGATTTTTGGAGCGGAGAGCTCCACGCGAACACCGGGTGCTCAGTGCTCGTGTATCACTTTACTAATAGAGTTAGCTCCTGATTGGTTCAGATTTTTCAACTTGAGAGATTTGCTTAATTCACGTGAATCACGTCGCAGGATGTCTAAAAGCGTTACTCTTTTGAGGAGGATGGCTTGATTAAGAAAGATACCATTTTCTTCTACTCATCTAGAGAACATGCTATTCTGAATAATCTTCCACAATTCCTTTCTCATCTGATTAAGGGGCAGAATAAGAATTTAACCAATTTATTGTATGCCTTTCCTACCCTATTTAGTGATATGCCGGGCAGAACAACAGTGTGTGTTCATGATATTAATGTGAGTGATGCTGCCCCCATAAAACAACGTCCATACAGAGTTATTCCACAGTAACATGTTATCTTGTCGACAGAAGTTGAGTATATGCTGAATAATGAAATGTGCCCTGCCAGAGTCCTTGGAGCTCCCCCTGCTTGTTTGCTCCAAAGCCTGATACTACTTTTCGGTTTTGCACTGATTATCGGAAGGTCAACAACATAACAAAACCAGACTCATTCCCCATTCCTAAAATTGAAAGACTGAGCAGATAGCATTGGGTTGGAAAAGTCTGTTACCAAATTAGACTTGCTAAAAGGCTATTGGCAAGTGCCCCTCACACCCTGTGCCTCTGAAGTTTCTGCTTTTGTCACCCCTGGCAGTTTTCTACATAACAAGGTCATATCTTTTGGGATGTGAAATTCACCTGCTACATTTCAATGCATGATGCATCAGATACTATCAGATGTACCAAACAGTGAAGTTTATCTGGATTATATTATAGTGTATTCAGATAACTGGACAGACATCCTAAAGACCATTGAAAAGGTTTCCAAACGCCTGGCCACAGCTTCCTTGACACTAAACTTGCCAAATGCGAGTTTGCAAAAGTTGTCATACTTGGGCAAACAGGTGGAACACGGAATGATTAAACCAGTTGAAGCAAAAATTTCCAGCATCCTTGAATTCCCTGTGCCTAATAACAAACGCAAACTGAGACGCTTCCAGGGTACATCCATTTTCTTACTTTTCCAAAAGGGTCTCAAAAGTACAGCAGAACTACAGTGTAACTGAAAAGGAGGCACTAGTGTTATTGCTTGCTCTTCAGCATTTTGATGTATATTTGGGGAGTGACCTATCATGGGGAGTAACCTATTATCTTCACCTATTACCCTATCAATCCTATCATTTTATATACAAACCATAACCCTTTGGTTTTCCTTTCCCGAATGTCAGGTTCCAACCATCGACTGTTACGGTGTTCTCTTACTGTCCAGTGATATAATCTGGACATTTGTCACAAGAAGGGGTCTGAAAATGTAATGGCTGATGCTCTTTTCAGAGCATAAATCTGTTCCATTGTTGTCTCGTAAAGGGGTCATTTAGAGGTTCAACCATTTGTGTAAGGTTTGTCTTAACTGAAATGCATGTTATCAGTGTCTGTACAGAACTATCCTATAACGATAAAAATCCAATTAGTGGTTATTTTACAATCTCTGTTAATGTTTTCCCCTTTCTCAATTGAGCCATCTGACCATGTGACATCACACGGTCGGAGGCCATTCCGACAATTGTTGATTGACAGCAGCATTTCACACTGACTGAACTGGTGTCTTACCTCCGACCCGCCCTGAGGGAACCATCTTCAGTCCAAGATGCAGAAACAAGCATGACTCCTAGTTGTTTTGTTGCTGAATGTATTAATGAACATAGCAGTAGTCATTTACCCCTGACATCTGAGTGACTGAAGACGCGAAGAATTAAAGTTACATTTGGTTCTGAAGGGAAACAAGCCCTTGATCTACTGATTGCTGCACGCATCCATCTACACCTTTAAAAGAAAATATACAGAAATCCATTCCTATAAACTCTCCTTGGATCGCCACCTTACCGTGGTGGAGGGGTTTAAGTGCCTGAATGATCCTAGAAGCTATGTTATCGGGGGCTATATGCACTTGGTAGGGTCTCTCAAGGCCTTAGGGTCCTAGATGACAGGCCAGACAAAGAGCGGTCCAAAAACCCCATATGGAGAGAACAACAGGAAACACCGTCGTTCTAATGGGGGACTTTAACGTTCACATGGGCAATGATAGTGATACCTGGAGGGTATTGGGAGGAACGGTCCCCCGATCTGAACCCAAATGCTGTTCTTTATTTGAACTTCTGTGTTAGTCATAGTTCGTCTTTGACAAACACCATGTTCGAGCATAAGGGTGTCCATCAGTACAAGTGGTACCAGGGTACCCTAGGGCAGAGGTCAATGATCAACTTTGTGGTCGTTTCATCCGTCCTCTGGCCGTATGTCTTGGACACTCGAGTAAAGAGAGGGGTGGAACTGTCAACTGATCACCACCTGGTAGTGAGTTGGATCCGATGGCGGGAGAGGAAGCTAGACAGACTCGGCAGGCCCAAACATACTGTGAGGGTCTGTTTGGAACACTTAGCAGAGCTCCCTGTCAGGGAGGTCTTCAACTCCAACCTCCGGCTGAGCTTTAACCGGATCCCAAGGGAGGTTGGAGACATTGAGTTTCAGTGGACTATGTTCTCCGCCTCCATTGTCGATGCAACTGTTTGAAGCTGTGGCTGCAAAGTCTCCGGTGCCTGACGTGGCGGCAACCCCCAAACCTGGTGGTGGACACCGGAAGTAAAGAATGCTGTCAAGCTGAAGAAGGAGTCCTATCAAGCCTGGTTGGCTTGTGGGCATCCTGAGGCAGCTGTTAGTTACCAGTGGGCCAAGCGGACTGCAGCCGGGTGGTTGCAAAAAATTGGATATGGGAGGAGTTCAGTGAGGCCCTGGAGTAGGACTATCGGTCGGCGTCAAAGAGGTTCTGGCCGGCGCCTCAGGAGGGGGAAGCAGTGCCCTGCCAACACTGTATACAGTGGGGGGTAGGACTTTGCTGACTTCAACTGGGGATATTGTTGGGCGGTGAAAGAAATACTTTGAGGATCTCGTCAATCCCACCAAGGCATCTTCCGTGGAGGAAGCATAGGCCGGGGACCAAGGGGTGGACTTGACCATTACCCAGGCTGAAGTTGCCGAGGTAGAGGTCTATCAGAGGCTAAGGTGTATGTCGCATATTTCATTCATGAATTCTGTATTTTATCATTTAATGTGTATCTGTGTATTCGAATGACGAATGAATGAAGAAATGAATGAATGAAACATAGACAGGATGTTACCTAGGCATGCTTGACATGGAAAGGTAGCTGTTAATACGTGGAATCCCTTTTTAAGCATGGTTGATCGATATCTGTAACCAGAAAGAAGTTATTAAACTTTATTAAAGTTAGATATCAAACTTTTATCACCCCCTCTTCCCGAACTGTGTTGACTACATGTTAATACATTCAGAATATGCACGGCGACGGGACCAATGACAGGGAAAGGACCGCCCGCAATGCTCGCGGATTGGCCGTCACATTTCGTGGGAGGGACGAAATCCCACAGGTTAAAAGATGTGCGCAGTTTAAAACATCGGCGCGAAAACCCACCACAGAGGTGCGAAACCCACGACATCGGTATGAAACAACAACTCCACATCTTGGAAGAAAGAAAAGCAGCAGTGCAGCTCCGCAAAGCAGCTCGGAGAAACTTAGAAACTTAGAGAAGTTAAAGCCAGCCACTCTACGTTACGAAGCCGGACGCTTCCTTCCTCCTAGACAACATAACAAGAACTGTTTACAGATGGCAGAAGTTCCAAAACAACGGCAACTTGCATCGAACTCTAACGCCAGTCCGAAATCAACCTCACGGACTTCAGAAAGTCAACCACCGATAAGAGTGCAGAAACCTCCCTAGCAGCCTCAAAGCGGTAAAACAAGGTTTCCTTTAATTACTGAAGGTGTAACTAAATTTTAGATAAGGCTAAGACCCTCTGATTGGTGTGTCCTTCTTGGTTATAGTTATAGAAATGAACAGCAATAGTTTTGGGCTGTCAGACTTTACCATTTCGTTCAGACAGTGCATGAAAGTTAGACCAGTGTGTGTGTGTCTGTATGTGAGGGTGATCGCGTACATAATCCTAGGTAGTAGTGTTTGTACAGTAGATTAGTTCGGTTGAATTGCACTAGAGTTAGTTTTCCTACTTGGTGCGGTTCGTTTGGGCAGGTGTGAATGTAACAATCATGTAACAAGAATGTAACACCCGAGTGCACACCAAAAGCGGACCAAAAAAGCGTACGAGACCTCCTTGAAGAGGGGGTCTCGGTATGCTTTCATACGAACACTGGAGCGGTTCGTTTGTGGTGAAAACATGGTCCAAACTCGAACAGACCCAACTGCAAAAAGTACTGTGCGTTTTTGGACTAATCCAGCTGCCGTAGTCACCTGCGCTGTGCATTATGGGATAAGGAGACATATTTGTTGACAGTTACTGCTTTAGCAACATAGCCCCATGCAGCTCGCGGACCTTCACCATTTCCAGTGCATTAAAACATTGTTTTTCAGCCGCATCCGCGCTTCTTTCTCAAAATGTAAATGGTCATACTTTGATTAGAATAAAATTAATAAAAACAGGCACTTAACTTGAGTAGTGATGGGGGGATCCGACTCTTCCATGATGCCCATAGTGGAGAGAGAGCTGTTTAGCTGGAGTGCCAGAATGATGTAAGTCTCAGGTGACCGGTGAGGTTCATGAAGGGGCATACATGAGCTGAGTATGGTACTTGTCACGATAAAGGCTCGGCGCGTGTGTTTGCGCCGAGCCCTTCAACCAGGCAAAAAGGGGCAAACACGAAAGGAATTAATTGCAAAAGAATATTTAATAACAAAAAACAAAAAGACATAGAAAACAGCTGACGGGGCAGCAAATAAACACACACGAGGAACCACGGATAGACATTAACAAGACCTGAATTCAAACAGAAAAACAAGGGTATTTAAACACATACAAATCAAAGGCTAAAGTGCAGGCAGGTGCTAAAACAACAGGTGGGACGAATGAACTAATCAGGGAGAAAACAAACAGGACAGGACTAAACCAAAATACATAAAGACACGGGTGAGACAGGACAGACAGGGGCTGAACATCACATTACACCTGGGCTGGGCACTCAGGGGGGAACAAAAAAAAAAAGTCTCTGGGGGGCGCGGCCATCTCAGGGGGGCGCACGGGGTGCGCGGCCATCGCAGGGGGGCGCACGGGAAAAACGGCCATCTCTGGGGGGCGCACGGGGAAAATGGCCATCTCTAGGGGGCGCACGGGGAAAACGGCAGACACCGGAGGATCGGGCCATCGCAGCAAGTCATCCGCTACGGCCTCTAGAGGGTCAGGCCACTGCAGCAGGTCATCCGTTACGGCCTCTGGTGGGTCGGTCCATGGCAGCAGGTCATCTGCTACGGCCTCTGGTGGGTCGAGCCATTGCAGCAAGTCATCCGCTACGGCCTCTGGTGGGTCGGGCCATGGCAGCAGGTCATCCGCTAAGGCCTCTGGTGGGTCGGGCCATTGCAGCAAGTCATCCACTACTGCCTCTGGTGGATCGGGCCACTGCCGCAGGTCATCCGCTACGGCCTCTGGAGGGTTGGGCCACTGCAGCAGGTCATCCGCCACGGCCTCAGGAACTGCCCGGACTGGAACGAGCACTGGAATCGGAACAGACTCTGGAATCACCCGGACTGGAACAGACACTGGAACAGGAACAGACTCTGGAATCACCCGGACTGGAACAGTAACTGAAACCGGAACAGACTCTGGAACTACCCGGACTGGAACAGACACTGGAACCGGAACAGACACTGGAAACACCCGGACTGGAACAGGCAGTGGAACCGGAACAAACTCTGGAACAACCCGGACTGGAACAGGCACCGGAACCGGAACAAACTCTGGAAACACCCGGACTGGAACAGACACCGGAACCGGAAAAGACTCTGGAAACACCCGGACTGGAACAGGCACTGGAACCGGAACAGACTCTGGAAACACCCGGACTGGAACAGGCACTGGAACCGGAACAGACTCTGGAAACACCCGGACTGGAACAGACACTGGAACAGGAACAGGCTCTGGAAATACCCGGACTGGATCAGGCATTAGAACTGGGACAGGCTCTGGAACTGGAGCGGAAGATCCAGGGACTGAAACGGGCTCCTTGTCCATTTCCTCAGCCGGCATCCTAAACGCCAGCTTGAATATGCCTCGTATCTTCATCGCCTCCTCCTGCGATGCGATTGGAGCCCACGGAAACGGGAAATCTCCACTCGGCACTCCGTGTCCACGCCCACTCGCGAGCCGACTGGCAGGCTGGAAGCTCCGCCGAAGCGAGCCGTTGCTAGCGAGAATGTGCGCGTTTGTGCAAGCGAACGCCATTCTCTATGTGATGTCTCGTACTGTTATGTTAGCCACTCGCTGTGAGTGCGTGCAGCAAGCGGAGCAAAGAGCCGAGGACAAGACGGATTAAATCAACTAATATTTAATACAAAAAAACACAAGGAAAAAGGCTGACGGGGCAGCAAAAAGAAACACAGGGACAGGGAAACACGACATATAACGTTACCACGAGACATAAATTCAAACAGAAAAACAGCGGTTTATAAGGACAGACAAATCAAATGCTAAAGTGCGGGCAGGTGTAAAAAACAGGTGAGACGATTGAACAAAATAGGGCAAAACCAAAACAGACAGGACTAAACCAAAATATACAAAGACACGGGGGAGACAGGACAGACAGGGGCAGAATGTCACAGTTGTCCAGCTCTGCATAGAACTTGTTTTTCAAGCTGGTATTATTAATTCTGTGGAAATCTGCAGCAATCTGAAAGCAAGCATTCAAACAAATAACATAAAAAAGTAAATAAGAAAACAAAAGTAACAGACACACATAAACACACAAAAAATGGAATCTAACAGACAGCAACTGAGAAAATT
>JAUCMT010000099.1:614059-635064 GCA_032357475.1 Enteromius thamalakanensis
ATTTTATATATTTGATAACTATATAATGCAAAAAATAAAAGATAATAAAACTTTACATGTAAAATGTTTTTGCTAAATTTTATATTAACAAATAATTTGCAGTAAAAATGCGTACTTCATTACCCCCCAAAAAAATTTAATTTCTGCACGCTAAAATATTGTGACAATTTACATTTATGCAGAAAGGAATTTAATTACTTTATATATTTTAATTAATATGTGCAATATATTTTAACTTTCATGTTACTTCAAAGGTTTTCATAGGTTCTTTATTTACATAGGCCTTTAATTTCACTTTCTTTCTGAGATTGTTTTTATTTCTCATATTTTCTAAATATGAATTTAAATAATAATAAATAATTGTCAATCTCTGAAAAATAAGTCTCATAGTCATCACTTGTGCCAGCTGTGAAATTATAGTGATAATCTGTTCATTTAAAAGTACATAGCAGACCTAAATAAGTAGACTGGTATATTAATATTACACAATTTAATAATATATACACATTCATGAACTGTAAAATGTTCAGGCTCTTCACACCAAGCCCAGTAACTATAATGACAACTATATTAGCAGCCACACCAAAAGAAAAACATTTAGTTTAAAGTTACAGTTTGAATCTATCTGTTAATTTTAAGCACTCATAGCATTTGTCGCCTGTCACTTTAAAGGAACACTGAATCTAAGATCATTGAATCTAATTAGACCAGTAACCACACATTCAAAAATGACCAAAGAGTTTGACTCTTCTGTGTGCATTTTTTGTACTGAAACCGGCGAAAAACGAAAACTTGCGATTTTCTTTTCCGATATGATTAGGAAATCAAGGAAGTTTGCTACACAGTGAATGCGAAGCTACTGGTCTTCCTACTTGGATTCAATTATCTATGCCAAGCTATGCTAAAAGTTCTATCTCCAGACCCAGAGAAGTCAAATTGCCAACTCTGAGGGAATAGGAAAAAAAAAGTGGGGTGTTCCTTTAAATCCTCAAACGTTTTTTAAAATATAATAAAAGTTCTGCTTCTGATTAGCTGGAAAAAATCTATTTTGAAACAATACCATTCCTCTATGCTATTAATTGTTCTAGTTGTGGTGTAGACTTCAAAGAATTTTATATATATATATATATATATTAAATGTTCCGTTGGTTTTATTGTCCTTGGTTTGAAAGTTCTTTTTAGTTTGGAAAAGTTCTTCCAATCACTCGCCTGTTTTTACTGTACACTTAAAAGTGCTACTTAAATGCACACATGTCCTACTATCCAGCTCAAATGTACCTGGTGTCCCTCTGGTGCCTGTCCTTTAATGACAGACAGTGCATCGTGAAGAGTCAGTCCAGTGCTTTCTCCTTCACCTACACCCATCACATCACACAAGACCAGAGCTGTGGACTCATTTGCATTCTCTCCTGCTCCTCTGATGTTGTACGAGCAAAGCTGAGAAGCACCAAAGAAAACAGGAGAAAACTAACCACTACTTTCCACAAAAAGTCTTCAGCCTCTCAACATATAAAGACAACGAGTTAAAGAAACCTTCAGAACATCCAAAAATGTTGGACCCTGTTTGATTACAAAGCTTCCTCAAGTTGTAGTTTACCTTTCTAGTGAAGCTGGTGGAGGATGAAGAGCCCACCATGGCTCTGTTGATGACCCGTCCAGAGAAGACAGAATGGACGGAGCTGATGAAGCTGGACTTCCCAGCACCTACCGGACCGACCAGCAACACCCTGGCTTCGCTAACGGTCTCACTGGCCGGTTTAAATGACCTGATAGACTCCATCAGTGTCTGTCTCACTCTAGACATGAAGTTTAAGTCAAAACTAAAAACATCTGATAGCAGGATGTTATTAAAATCCAGTTTCATAGTAGTGTGTCTACTCACTCTTCACTCCACTCCATATTTCTCCACTCCTTTTCCATCAAGGATAAAGCTTGTGTTAAGGAGTAAAAGTAACAGTTATAAAGTGGCCGTTGAGAGTTTATGAAGTATTTGGAAGGTTGTTTGGTTATGTGTATAATACCTCCAAGAGTAAACAGAGGTGGAGTTGCTGAGATGTCTTCAGGTTTGTTAGCAGCATTGGTGTCTGAAGAGGAGGCTAGAAGTGTGCTGACTGCTGCAGCTGAGCCGATTGGCCCTGATGCAGGTTTGAGAATACCTGAGGCAAAACTGAATCCCTGATTCATTCTTGATCAGAGAAGGGAATGTATGCAGATGTATCTAGAATCAAAGGCAATCAAACACAGCACAATACAAGATTACTAAGAATATAAAAAATATATAAAAACAAAAAACGTTTGCCTACATTTTGTAATTATTTATAGGCTACTGATGCAGTTTATTTAATTTTCATAAACTAAATTGAAAACTGACAAACATTTTCTATTGATAGTCGATAAATGGCCAGTTAGCAATTTTTTAGAATAATACTTAATTATGATATTTTTATATTAGTCTATATATAGTCTAGTCTATAGTTTTTATGCCATTATTACAGGAACATTTATTGTTTTTTAAATTAATAGCATCTCGTTATTATGAGAAATGTCATTTTAAAGAGAAAAATGGTCATTTTAACTACCTAGTCCTGTTGAAAAAACAGCATGCTGGTTAGATACATTTTGAAGTTAAAATGCTGTTTTGAGCTGGTTTAAAATGCTCCTTTGCTGGTTATGTGCTGGTCCTAAGATGGTTCGACCAAAGGACCAGCTTAGACCTGAGTGGTATTCCAGAAAGCTTGGTTAACTTACCATTTGGTAAAACATAACCTCTGGGTTGATTGACCCCAAACCCGCATACCATGAGTATGTCGGTTCCAAAACACCTGAGAAGAGTTAGTTTAATCAACCTCCTACTGGTTACCCAGAGTTAATGCACATACATAAAGAAGTTTTAATGGATCACCGAATTCAAAACTGGAAAATGACAGTGAAAAGAAGAGAGCGGCATATTTCACAGAGGCAGAGGTGGAAGTTTTAATGCATGCGTATGAAGAATTGAAGCCAATAATGAATAAAAAGCAATATAACTAAAAAATAAAGAAAAAAAATGTTATGTGTGTTTATGTTCAAGTTAGTTTGGGTAGGTTTGGTTCATTTGCAGGCCTGTTATAGAAAACAAAACTGTTACCATCATGGAGAGAGATGTGTAGTGGAGGAACTTCTTGATATTGCCTTGCTTGTGGAAGCATGTCAATGATTGACTAAAAGATGTCAGAAGTCAATTACAGTCCTCTGATTGGAGTTCATGCATATATGTATACTCTTGCGGCCACTATTGTAAGAGACATGTGAGCTATAACATTGGTTTAATTAAATGAAGAAGCATTACATTAGTACACCACATCGGCAAATATATAAAAAAAAAATAGTATGAAAATGCATGGTATCAGTATTCCCATAATTAACGGTAATACATTACAATACTATAAATTTGTAATTGAGATATCTTCTTCACATCACCTAAGTAATCTTTAAAAAAATGAAACATAACGGCATACACTATCCTTCACTGCGTCAAACATCAATCAGCATATTTGAAAAGCGGTAACGCTCTTTCAAATAATCATTAGGAAATGAAAAGACATCAATATGCGGTCTTATAACTCTCTTCCGTCAGGTTATCTTCAGAGAGTAAATTCCTATGCTTAAATACATACCTAGAAAGTTACCGTTTTTGGAACCGAAAGTTGAGGTTATCCACTAACTTACCCTTAAATTTACCCGGGTATGTCACATAACCTGCTTTTTGGATTACCTCCCAGCTTAACATAACAGCATATGCTGCAAAGAACCATAACAGAAAAAACATCAAAGAACCAGAATAAACCAGCACAAAACCAGCATAAACCAGCAATGGACCAACTTAAACCAGCACAAACCAGCAATAGACCAACTTAAACCAGCAAATAACCAGCATGAACCAGCATGGACCAACTTAAACCAGCATCCCAGCTTCAAAACATACCTAACCAGCTGGGTTTTTTTTCCAGCAGGGTACAAGACAACATGTCGTTTAAATAAAAATACATGCCGTTTTACCAACAACAAAGTGTCTCGTTATTACGAGAAAATATAGTTTACACGACAAAACACCTGGTTATTGTAACATAATGAAGTAAAACTCTGTGAGCAGCAGCATTTACACGACATGCGAGATCAAACTTACAGAGTCGTCCAGGAGTGCGTTACCGGAGTTATATCTGTTACCGTGCTATTTGTGCGAGCAACGCAGTAACTCAGGAAACGTTTGGTCATTGCAAATCAAATAAAAACATACTTACAACATCGACATGAAAGAGAGCCGATGAACCAAGAGAAAGGTTTCAAAACTGAGAAAACGAAACTGTTCGTGGTGTGTGTTTAATATCTGTCCAGAAGAGGGCTGTCTTTTCCCAGATTATTATTAAAGGACAATCCAGGATCGACACAAGATACTAAAGTAAAACATGTCACGCCTTCAAGACGTTATTTTTTATTAATAAATTCAGATCGCATATTGTTCCAGAAGATCCGTATGATTCTGCTGCTGCTTTATATAATATTCTTAAGATAGACTAATACAGCCTAATTCAACACAACCACATCCAGCACAAAAACTTTTTTTTTCTTTTAATATTTCACTTAAGCCTTTATCTGCATCAAATCAAATTTGCTGTCATACAAATAAACACAGACCTTAATAGGTTCAGTTATCTGGACTGGATCATTTCCAAAGCCACTGCAAAAAGCCACAAGACAAAAATCCACACAGTACTTTCACTCTTAATTTATCACTTTTATTAAACATTGAAAATAAGCTTACATTTTGGAATTCAGTACTGAAACATTTAAGCCGGTTAGTGACATTTAACACATTTGCTGTGATATTTTATTTTATTTTTGGCTGTTTTCTCAGTATAAGAAAAAAACAAAACAAACAAAAAACTTAAACAGTTCTTGTACCTAAAAAAAAAAGAAATTCATCGGCTCAGGAAAAAATAAAATAAAAGTGCAATTTTAAGAATGCAAAGCATTAACTGCTCCATTAACGGCTTTATAAAGACTAAACGAAAAAGAGAAATGTTTTTTATGGTAATGACTCCACCTGATCACAATTAAACATTTTATTTTTCAGAAAGTATAGCAGCCATTGCTGTGACAACGTACACATTGGTTGAACTTGTCTAAATGACATTCAGTAAAATTCAGAAAAGCAAGGTGATCAGCATGAAGTAGTCATAACTCAACTTAAGTGTCATGAATGACATGCTGCTTTAGTGTTTGTTGATGATGGCAAGAACATTAAGGCATTCAGCTTAGTACACATAATATATCTCTACCAAAAGAAGCCAGGTGGGACGAAAAAGCAATGACTTTAATATTCTTCACTCTTAATAAACGCAGAATTAAAATATTTCTTGGCTTTCACTACATATATTTTCATATATGCTTCACAGAAAATACTTTGCTACATTGTGTTTACACAAAAGTCATTTGATGCAATACAAATTTGATCCTGCTTACACTGCGAAACCACACTTTTCACTGGAAATGTATTTGGTACAAGTTACTGTACTAGAGAAGTGTTTATCTGGCTGGTAAAGCTCAGTGTCTGTGACAAAGGTGGTGCAGTTCTGGTAAACAAAACATTAAATTTAATTGCCCTCATTTTCTCCCTAAATGAAAACAAACATTTGAAAAAAGTCCCACTGACAGACCAAAAAAAAAAAACACTGGAGTGCAGGATCTGCCTTTTACAAACACATCAGGTGTTAACCTGCATGTCTGACTCTATTCTGCCATAGTTTTCCAAGGGGCGTCTAAACTGTGCAAAATGTAGAAGTTACGTAGGACCATAAGTAAACTGTTCAGATGAAGCCTGACCAGCATCCTAGATTATCAACAACATACAATGAATAAAATGACATGGACACGTGTAAAACTGCTAAAAATAGCCTTGAAGAAAAGAAATGGCAACATTGTCTACTCTGTTCACACTGAATCCTAACAATTTAAGAGGCAGCAAGTGTAGATGTGTAGAAGTCATTCCTGATGAATGAAACTGCTGCTCAAGATAAAACGTGAGATACTGAGAGACAACGCTTTGAAAGTGAACAGAAGTGCTCTAGTGACAGGCAGGGGGTGTGATTCTTCAGGTGTCTTTAAAACTCCACTTTGCATGCTGGGAAGGTCTCGTCCTGCATGGCTACGGTGCTGTTGCTCCCAAGTACCGTGATTGCTAGATCTTTCTGCCGTTCGTGGGTCTCCTGGTACCAGCTGTGCATTGTCAGCGAGTCAAACGTAGGGATTAAAGTCACCTGTAGGTGATAGGAAAAATATTAAACGCGTATTAATCTGAGTAATGGTTGAATCTGTACACCTGTACAGATCTTACATATTGAGTGCGAGTGTTGTCAGAATGCTTCTTTTGGGAAACTTTTCATTTCTGCACCTTTAAGTGATGTAAAGGTGATGTAAACAAATAAAACATCTAGTTACCTGAACATCTGGCCAGGATGCTTTGCCCTCTAAAAGAGAGTCAAGAATAGATCTCATGACTGTTTCCTTGTGCGGCTCATCTCCACTAATTATATAGCAGGATGAGCGGAGGCGCCGGAAAAACTCCACATCGACAGTGGAAGCGGCTGGGCCAGAGGGCAAATAAGCCAAGTCCAAACAGATGGGTACTGAACTTGAATTCGCACCGACAGAACCTGTAGAGGTAAAAAAAAAAAACATTATGCACATTTCTAAAAATAAGCCTCACTAACTGACTAGCTGAATATCCTAACCGATCCCCAACATGTGTACTGTAAAAGTCAGGGCTGGCCGTTGTCCTGCAGAATTTAGCTCCAACCCTAATTAAACACACCTGAACCAGGTAATCAAGCTCTTACTAGGCATGTTAGAAACTTCCATGCAGGTGTGTTGAGGCAAGCTGGAGCTAAACTCTACCAGACACCGGCCCTCTAGGATCGAGTTTGGACAGCCCTGGTACAAGTCAAATATTTCTAGAAGCAGCAATAAGCACTTACTGGAAGAGGACTTTAAAGGCACTGATCTAGATCCGCTGACAGCATTGCGGGATGCAGGTCTGGTGTCCAGACTGGACGTTGGCCGAATAGTTCCACTGGCAGACACCGGAGCACCAGTCTTTGTCTTTCCACTCTGTGTTAAGATGTTTGCAGATGCAGTCCTTGTAGACACAGGTGCTGTTTTTTTGGTCTTTGATGTCACATTCTTGGAGGTCACATTCTTACCCTGACCATCAGCCTCTGGGTCAGCCATGCAGGCACCAGGCTGGGGTGGCAGTGGGGGCAAGTCCTTCATTGGGGCAGGTGGAGGGTCTTCAGAGACATGCTGGGAATTGTGGTGTACCGAATGACTGCTAGGATTGTCGTGGGGGTGGTTGGGTGGAAAGATGTCACTAGGTTCCTCATCGGAGTCCTCAGTAATGGAGGGGCACTCTTCGGTGGCTGGTGGCACATCAGAATCAGAAACCGAGATGAGAGAGACGCTGACAGAGGACGTCGTCTCCTGACCCTCCAGAGACTGATGATCACTTCTGCTGCATTGGTAAGGCAATCTACCGGGCTCCAAAGAGAGGTCAGGACTTGGGGAAGCAACCTCCGTGGAGAGTCCTTGTTGGTTCTCTGGAGATTTGTGATGCTTAAACTCACAAGGTGAAACCAGACACAGATCAACATCATGCGGAAGGATGTCAATTTGTGGTCCAAAGAGGTGATTCTCAGATTCGTCATATGCATGGTGGTTATTATGAGATGTTTTTAAAGGTAAAGACATATCTGTTTTTGGGTCACGGTCCACGGCTAAATGTCCATTAGTGTAAGATAAGCTGCCCAACTCTTCTTGTGAATGACAAACAGGCACTTGTTCAAAGGAAACTGATAAAGAATCATCTACTTCAGTGGAGTGTGGAGAGCCAACTTCCGCAGGAAAGGAAGTTATGCTGGGAGAGCCATCGGGAAGAGTATCTTTAAGAGAGGTTGAGGAGAGAAAGCTTGATTGTCTATCTTGTGAAGATATGGAGCTGTTTTCTATATTGCTTCTTGAACAACTTGCCATCGGGTTCTTGCAGACTTGCTGAATGTCTTCAGAACCAAGACCAGAGTTTCTGAGACCTACCTTGCAGTCTTCCCCAGAGACCTGTGAAGAATTGTCAGGAGATTGTGGGTAATGCCCTGAACTGTTCTTTCCAGAGTCCGTGGGGGAAACTAACTCAAGGGTTTTTTCATCCGAGCTTATACAGACATCGTCTTTGAGACATCCATCAAGCTCAGTTGGAGTGATATCAAAATTAACACTTTTCTCACTCTTTGGAGTCTTTGCAAGTGGGGAGGGAAGTCCAAGAGCACTGGTCGACCCAGCTCCATCCATACTGCGAAACTTCTCTGGACTTTCATCAGTACCTGTTGTAGATCCATTCACCTGCTTGTCATTGTTCCTAGAGGGACATTCATTGTCAATACCCAACTTTCCCAACTGAGCAGTAATGTCCTCAGGTGTAGAAGTCTTTGACCGCTCTGTACTTGAGGCTTTCAGATTGTCAGGCTCCTTTTTGTCTGCCTTTGGCTTCCCTTTGGTTAAAGAATCCTTTTTAGGGACCACCGTGTCTTTCTTTAGTGTGCCATTCTTACCCATTGGCTTTTTAGATTCTGCATTACCTGGCAAATTTCCAGATGCTTTCTTAACGTCCTTGACCAGAGTTTTTGTAGCTTTTTTTTCTTCTGGTTTGAACTCTTTCTTAATCTCCTTCTTCAGCTCGGGCTTAATATCTTTCTTGGGCTTTGCACCAAGATCTTTTTTCAAGGGTTCTTTCTTTTTCTCTACATTCTCATCTTTCTTTGCCATACTTGTCGGTGGCCTTTCCTCTTTCTTCCTAACTTCCTTTTTCTCATCTTTAGCAGGTTCTTTCTTAGACACTTGCTTTTCAGGCTTAGACGTTCTTTGTTTCACATCATCTTTTGGCTTTGCTTTTTCCTCACTTTCTTTTCCTTCTTTTGGAACAGTGTCATTAGTGGGTTTAGTCTTTGTTTTAGTGTCTAGCTTTTTTAAATCTACTTTGCTTATCTTGTCTTTGAGTGAGGCACTACGAGGTCGAGATTCTTTGGAAATACTCTTAAGGCTTTCCTTGCTCCCGGCATGCTTTGGCTGTTTGTCCAATTTTGATACCTCAAGGTCTTTCAAACTAACTACTGGGTGTTTGAGGAACTCTAGATGCTTTAGTCTCTCTAAACCTTCAAAGATCTTGGATTCTGGAGTGCACCCAGGAAACAGAACTCGAATGATCTTTTCTCGAGGATTAGCTGGATGCCATACCAACAGTGCACATATGGACACCATACACTCTAGAGGGATTTCTGAGGTCTTTTTATTTGCAGTGCTGTCAGGCCAAGTTTGCAAGAAAGCTTCTAGTTCTTTGCTACCTTTGACAGGATTGAGAACATAAAGATCTAGTCGACCTACACCCATCTTCTGGAAAAGAATTATAGGCTCAACCGTTGGCCCAGCAGAGCGACTTATCTGTTCTGGAAAAACTGACAACCTTTCTAAATGCTGTAATGTTAGAGAAGCCTGATCACAACTTCGAAGGACCCTGGAGTCACTCTCTAATTTTTTGAGTCTTTCTGAAGCATTGAAAAATACCACCCCTAGTTCTGGAGATATCAGATTCCTCTGCCAATCTTCATTGCTCTGTGATCCAGCAGACTCCTCTTCTTCTTGTTCAGCAGCTTTTCTGTTGAGTAGGCTGTTTATTCCAGGTAGATTATCCACACCAACATGGGTAAGCAATACTGAGTCAACTCGGTCTAGATGTCTCACCAGTTTCCAAAAACAGGATCGAGAATCAGACCCCCCATTGATTAAGATGTTAAAACCATTCACAGCAAAGAAGGCACAATCACCTCTTCCTCCTGGAAACACATAGCAGCAGGGGCGGGACAGTTTTAGGAAGCCAACAGTACTGGGTGGCTCGAGCAAATCAAAAGGCGATAAAGGTTCAAGAGACTCTGACAGATATTCGGTGAACTCCTGAAGGCCCTCCATCTCTGGGAGCATTAATGGCGGATTGGTTTTAATTTCTATATAATCTTGCAAATTATGCTTTTCTAACTGAGAACTTTTCCACATCCCAGATTCGGGACAGCTCAGAGTTAGGCTGGCTTTCTGAGTAGGGTCTGCAGAGCTCAGAAGATCTCCAATCTGTTTTTGAGAGTAAGAAAAAAAACTGTTTCTATTAGAAACCAGTATATTAATACAAAATACAGTGAATGAACATGTTAATTGTTTTGAATATTAAAATATTAACAAAATTATAAACTAAAGAAGTTGTTTGACAAATGCTGGACTGACCTCTTCATCTGTAAATATCTGGATAAAGTCATTTAGTGAAAAAGACCCTGTTTGTAACACAAGGTCTCCAGTCTCTTCAACACATTGTCCAGCAAGAATAAGCAGCTTGTGAAGAGATGTATCAGAAATAAGCCGACGAACCTATGAAAAATAAGAGAAGCATTAATATGTGCAATGATTGTTAACCTTGACAAATCGTTCACATTAAACGGTACAAACAGTATTTAGCCCTTAAATCGAGACCTTAACTACAGTATAACAGCATTTTAAGAGGCATTAATACAGGACACTTGGCTGCTGGTACGGATGGTAAAAAAATATCAAGAACAAATATAGCCGAGGTATTTCAAGGAATGTGTCAACATTTCCCTGTATGTACACGGTCTAACGCTTAATAAATACCAGTCAAATAGCTTTCATTTATTAAAAAAGAAACGCAGTGGATAGAGAACACTGAAAGAATTGAGAGTGCATGTGTGTAATTGTACAGCAAAACCAATATTTAACCATTTAAACAAAAGGAAATCAAGGTACACAGTATAATTGACACCATAAAGGCAAATATTAATTTGACTTTGATTTTAGGGTTGGGTACAACCCAAGTAGAGCTGGCAATACAAAGCTTCAAATAGAGGTGGGCGATATGGCAAAAATATCATATCACGATTTTTTTCAGAAATATGATTTTATCATGATTCTTTGTCATTAATTTTACTTTTTTGCAAGATGTCTAAGCAGTACAGACAAACTAATTTGCCTTAAAAAAAAAAAACCTGTAAAGTATAAAATAACAAAATATTTAGGCCAAAATGAGCAATTTACAAATGTACAAATTAATTAACAAATGTAAAAAGAGACCAGCTATTGTTTGGTTACTCAAAATATCTTATTCTGTGTTTAGCACAAGAAAAAAATGAATGCAGGTTTGGGACAACATGTCAGTAAGTCAGTAAATAATGACACAATTTTTATTTTAAGTGAACTATCCCTTTAATGACAAGCGCAGGCATGTTTAGCTCTGTCCCTTTAAGAGCTGCACACATAGAGGACAGAGAGTCGGACCTGTAACCCAAAGGTTGTGGGTACGAGTCCCAGGTTCGGCAGGGATTGTGAGTGGGGTTAGTGAATAATCAGCGCGCTCTCCACCTTCAATACCAAGACTGAGGTGAGATTCTTGAGCAAGGCACCGTACCCCCATCTGCTCATCTGTAAGTCGCTTTGGATAAAATGTCTGCTAAATGAATAAATGTAGACGCAAGCAACTGTGTGTTTTTGACAGTATTACCTCAATCAGATATATATCTTATTTCAGAAATAGGTGTTGTTTCACAGGCTTTTAGTGTGCATGGTCAGGTGCATGCACTAGAATAGCTCATCAGGACATCACACACATTAAATGATCAATGGTCTTAATCAGCAAGACTTTAAAGCGAATAATGTACTTTGGTTATTACGAATAAGAGCGGTGTCCGGTGAGTAACTCTTCCACTGAGATAGCACTGATGTTAATGTATGTCATGTAGTGCAGCATACTTAGACTAAGGCGTTAAAACTGCAGATGATGAAATAGCACAGTACTACAATATTTCTTAAAAAGCAGATCGTAGAGACAATTTCATAACCACGATCAAAAATCATCATATCGCACACCGCTAGTTTCAAACATCAGCTAGAATAGTGCAAGCTAGACATTACATTTTTTTAATACAGAGTATTTACCAGTATTTCAGCTGTATTTATTATGCAGTATATATATATATATATTCTCAAAAATGATTCTTTCTGTGATGTCTTGCAAATAGCATGACTGGTCTAAACGTGTGGTCACATTTACCATCGCTGTGTAAAATTTCACGGGAAAATCCAGTCATACAAATAGGAATTTGTGCACTCAGGAGGGCAAAAAAGTTCATCATGCAGATTTGCTATTGACAAATTGTGCTGAAATTTACAGGTTACAGCACCTTTAATGATGTCTTAACTGAGAATTTCAGTATTCCAAGAAAAGTATCAGTGTTGCTTAATTCTGTACATCTGACCATACTTCAATTCAAGCTAGAAACCAGTTATACCAAGTATGTGTGTGTTGATGTAAGCATGTTGCAATCTCTCAAAGCACTCACCTCTGAGCAAACCAAATCATGAGACGGGTTCACTATGACCTGGGTCTCAAGCACATCCCCGTTGTGCTGCAGGGTCTTCTGGCCTGCGGATAGAGGCAAACAGTGTGTACTATGACCATAAATAGTGGGAAATCTTTAGCACATAAATGTTGCATGCAAGTGGCTACAGCACAAAAACAAACACGACATCAAAGCAGACAGTTTGACTTTGAAGATTTCCTAAATCTATTTCTCGTTTTTAATCGCACTGTTGAACGAAAGATGCCAAATGCTACAAATTTAGGCTAATGAGTGGTTACAACGATGCTTGCTGCGTAGTTCTGAGCCACTTATTTGAATAAAGCACAGCATAATGTAGCACCTGGAGCTAAAAATGTCCCATCACTGAATTATTCACCAAGATAACGGCCCAAATGGTGCAGAGACCACAAGATCAGCAGCGTACTGTATATGAACTGCATCATATTGCTCTAGTCGAAAGGTTTTATTCCACTTCCTTCTTGCACGACAACAATATGATTTGGGTGCAGTGGATTAGGAAGTACAGGATGTTGAAGAGGCCACGAAACGGATGTATAAGACTGCCTGCATGACATGTTCCTGTCTTTTCCACAAACAATGAGCAAACGTAAGCTGATGGTGATTCTAGCCTCTACTCTGTAGCATGACTAGTTGAAAACACATGGTAGGAAGCATCTCTTTCCTTCCTGTGTGCAGGCGCAGTGCTATGACAACATCTTTGCAGCCTTTAGTAGTCAGAGAAGTTGAGAAACCGTAGAGCTACAGACCAATACACGCAACTAAAACCACACACAGACTGTGGCAGCAGCACATTTAGTTTAGTTTCATTAGTCAAAATAACGCAGCACTCAATGCAGGACAGAATGCTATCTTTTGCATTCAAAGAGAAGAAACATAACACAGTGCATGAATTATATTATAGCAAGCACCCCAGTAGGTCTTCTAAAATGTAGACATTTTGATTAATCTTCCATGAGAAGACCAGATTTTATCTTGTTCAAGATGAGAAACTCCAAGAAACTTTGCTTAAGAAGGCCTTGCTTACACTGCAGGTCTTGATGCCCAGTTATGATTTGTTGCCTATATTCGTTTACATGTTTTTTCAATTGTGAGCCATAACTGATTCGTGCTTATACTTGCTATAGAGGCCTGAAACCAATCACAAAATATGCATGTGTTTTTTTCCTGTTTACACTGTCATGCAACAGATCCGATCTGTGTCACATATGAGGAATTGGAAAAAATCGGAATTGAGTCACATTTAACTGACCGAACCTGCAGCATTGTTGTTGTGTACCACCATAAAAAACTCCAGTGAAGCTTTCCTTAACCGCCTCCACCGTGCCTCAGATTTTATCAAACAGTAATTATGTGTGTGGGGGCCCTTCCCCTGCCACGCATTATCAACAACTGCAGCACAGACGGTCAACATCTGCAGCTGAACATGGCTTTCAGACACATAAGGGCCGTGGCTGAAATATAGCAGCATATGGAAAAACAGAGCGCTACTCATGTTGTGTACGGGACGCTGTCAAACGTATAGCAGCCTCTTGTACAAACACGCACCCAGCTGGTCCAGTTCTCTGTCGTTTGTGTAAATAGGGGTGAGGGGTTTAATCTGATCTATCTGCTGCTGTGTTCAGGACATTCTGCTGGGACCAGCTGCTCTGACAAACACAGCTGACACTATACCTTGACGGCAGTTAAACTAGTACTGTGAGTTAATAACAAGGATTGCAATGACATAAGCATACCAGCCACTCTAAGACTGATATCTCATGGTAAGACAACAACTACAGTAAAGTAACAGTAAGTTTAATTTTAACTGTAAAATCTTGTAAAAATAAAAAAAACCTGATAAGAATAAAACTGTTAATACGTTAACAGCAAGTTCCCGCACTACAGACAGAAAAACTTTAAAACTTCTAACCAGACATTTCATGTTATTTTACAGTAAAATGTTAATTGTACCGTTTTTTGAAGTGAATAGAACAAATCAATCTAAAATTACCCAGAATTCCCTGCAAGAGTGTTTTGCTTAAATATTCCTGTTTTTAGTAGTTTTTGTTATCAGTGGGCTTTATGTTAAATCTTCTGTTGTTGTTTACTGCATTAGTTAAGTGTTACCATGATGGTGTTTTGTATTTGTGTGAATGACTCTGGGAACATCTATATATTAGTATACATTTCTGCTTGAGGCGAAGCTACTTGTGAAGAGTCTTCTTGTAGCTTTCTCTATTACCACCATTACTGTGGTCGGTATAGCTACAAGTTGATTTTAATAGCAGTGTGCTTTGTTAAATTTACCAGTTCAAACTCAAATTGTCTTGTTTGCAAGGGTACAGTTTTATACTGTCACATTTACAGGTTTTGGCCTTAAATGTGCTTACAGTTTTACTGTACTTTTGGCAAAAGTATTCTGGCAACCATAGCTGCCAATTTTTCTTTTTTATTTGTTGTAAAAACTACAGAATTATTTATTTATTTTATTTTACAGTGTATGGTTTTGAGAGATTTGTGTATTCTGTGCGGGGTTTGATTTTTAAAAGCGTGTCATTTCTACTTGTGGCTAATTTTTTAGGGAACACATTTCTGTCACTACGGATGGCAAGCAAAGGTGGTGGCCATGTTTTGGAGCAGAACCTGAGTTTATGTATTTTTCCCGTTATGTTTCTGTTGCTTAAAGATTCTTAGTAAGGATAAATCCAGATAATACAACATAAAGCACTGCAAAACGTCAGGAGAAATGGTGGAGATGCACTGTTCCAGTGTTGGAAGACTATACATGTAATCTTTTGAATAAAGAATATTACATTTTGTAATTATTGTGTATTGAATGAATTCGATTTTATTACAGTAAGTTACCGTAAAACTGTACTGCTACCGTTAATCTTAATTACAGTAAATTACTGGCAAAAGTGAGAAGAGATGGACTTTCTCTAGATTAAGGTGAATCCAGAAACAGGATTTAGCATCTTCGGCTTTGGGTGAAAAAGTTCACTCCTTCCAAAACGTACACAACTTCCATCATCTGTCAATCTGCATGAACCAAGCATGAGGAATGAAAAGACTCACTGATGTGGTCCAACAAAGAGTTTTATCTTTTAAACATGTTTTATTATATCATACAAACAGCACTGTGGACATAAACCAATTTCCAGGAACATGAAAGAGACTGCGCTTGACAGAGATCAGGGGGATCTTCCAGTGACATTCCTGAACAGCTGCTCAAAGATTAGTCAGGATTAGTCAGCATGTGTGCCTGGAAATGACTGGGTCAGTATACCTGTCACAATCAGCGGGAACTAAGCCTGAGTAACACACTGAGTGACAGATGCTGGCAGTGTGTGCAGGCCTGTTAATGACAGGCACAGGCTGGAGGACAGTGGACAGTAATGGGGTCAAGATTAAAGCGGGCATACACGGTGCGATCTTTGAGGTCGTACGAGCTCGCCTTCAATCTTTGGGTTATCGGAGGAAATCGAATGGTGGGTGAGAGATTACAAGATGAGCGGAGTGCCTTACGAGCACTTCCCGACCTCACGATCATTTTTAAACATGTCAAAAAACTTCGGGAGCTGTCGGATTGAAAGCGGGACGTGTGTGCTATTGAACATGGCAGCGCCACTGAGAATTTGGACTGTCGAGAAAGAGGACAAATTCGCTGAACTCTGGCAAAAACAGCAAACGCTGTATGATATATTGAGCAACATTTATCATGACAGGGCCATCTGAGATGGCATTTTACAGCAGATCGCCCTAGACGTGCATAATACTACGTTAAAACATACATTACAATACTGTACAGTGCTGTAGCATCTCTTCCTCAGAGTCCATGTTTTTTCTGCGTCCATAAACAAAATCACTTGTGATGTGTGCGTGGCCATACAGTCATCCGACTGTCCGAATTGGAACTTTAGATTAGTCCAGCCTTTAGTGTGTGCGTTTTGACATGCATGATAGAAAGCTAAACATTTTTTCACCCTATACAATCTCTCTTTCTCTGTTATTTTGAAGCATTTTCAGAAGTATCATTTGTGTTCTAAAATAATTATGTTGACAGCCGCTGCAACCTGCTGCCACGGAGCATCTGTCTTTTGTTAGACCTGCAATGAAACGATATTTTTAGACCTACTTTTCTCATAGAAGTGAAACGCTTTAGCACATTGTATATAGAGGTTCTGTGAGATTCTTTATAAGCTACTTTCGAGTTGGTAAGATATATTCTTAAAAGAAAATGTTACATTTATTTGATTAAAAAGAACTGACAGTAAATTACTCCAATAAAAACTGTTCATGTGAACATCCTATTCAAAGAATTATGAAAAAGTATCATTTTAAACCAAAATATTAAGCAGCACAACAGTTTTTAAATTTGACAATACTAAGAAACACCGAATCAGCATATTAGAATGATTTCTGAAGGACTAAATGGTGCCGGTTGAAAATTCAGACTGAAATGTAAAAATGTTACGTTATAATGTAATAAAATGGAAAAATGTTATGCTAAATTGTAATATTTTATAATTTAATTTTTACTGTAGTTTTGATCAAATAAATAATCTTGCCTAACATTAGACAAAACACTTTAAAAATCTTTGTCAGACTCTTGCAGACTTTTTAAACTTTTAAATGGGGGTCACATTTAGTGCAAATATGAACATTGCAGAATCTCATTGCTGCTTTCCAGCACACTCATCATAACTTAGAAATTCACAAGAGATCAATTACACAACAGATTTATTGACTTCTCACTTATATTTTGCCTGCATTATTTATTCAGTTTTGTTAGCAAATCAATGTAAAGTTCACCAAAATGAGTACAAGAGCACTGGTGGAAGCAGGTGATAGCAAGGGAGTGAACTAGGATGTTTTACACTGAATGTGTGTGATGTGTATTTGTCCCTTCAGGGCATGATGTAGAAAGTACATGTTCATGTCATGTCGCTTGGCAGCTTAGTTAAAACCAAGATTTAAACTCATCAAATATATACTGCCTCCAAAAAAGGTTCTTCTGCATTTTGACGTAAGTTGGTTTAACCAAATAAGAAAATATGTAATTTACTCATCCTCATGTGATTCCAAACATTACTACTGTGGTGATTATACAGTAAAAAAAAATTTAAAATGTTTTTTTGTCCACACAGTGAAAGTCAGTATAATTCAAAACAACTCTAAAGCCCACTGGTATTTGTTGTATGGTCACAAAAACAAGAAAAGTTTGTGTGTTTAACAGCAGAATGCAAGTAATAGAGGTTTGGAACAATGGAGCAAACACACCTACGTAAATGAGATTCATTGTACATTTCTTTTCATTCACAAAACAGTCACATTACCACCCACAGAAAGCAGGTGGTCAATGCACTTCAATTCTAAAGATGGTTGTGTATGTGTGTTTTTTACTGATCAGGACAGCGGTTATTCATCAGATGATGAAGCATTTTAACCAGGCAAGTACCCAGACTGCACTTTCAGCATTTTAAATAGATAATTCAGGTTCCTCAGGTATCCAGGTATCACAGTGAAAAAACAAGGCATTTAGAGAGTCGGGTATAATGCTAATCAGCATAAATAATGCTATCAGTGGCCAGAATCAGTGAGACACCCCACAATACTGTAAAAGAACCTGGAGAACACCCAACTTCAAACACTCACCTGAATGTTAACTAATCAATAGTAAAGAAGCATACAATTTCTTTGTCTATTTTGCCAAATTCCTCTTTCTACTAGCATTAGCTGTCATAAGCTGCAGCATTAGTTTATTACATGTTACATACCAACTAAAATGTTTATAAATTCAAACCAAGCACATCCACTAGCTATTTTAGGACCTCACTTTATAAGCGATGGCAACCTGGATTAGTGAAAAATAACGAACAACTGAAATAAGCAACTTGATTAATAAGATATCCGCCCACTCCCTCCGTCTCAGCTCCGAACCGCACACAGACGGTGTTGAGCGGGTGAGAGTGATTTGTAGTAAGCCTGGGTAATCCCTGCAGCATGAACAAAACAAACCAGAATTAGACCGAGGCATTTAAAGCACTAAAAACCCTGAAGCAGAAGAGAAAAACAGTACTAAACGCTCCCATGAGCACTGACTGAGCGAGCAGAAGGAAAGTACATCATCTTATTTTAAATGTACTTTAAAAGCCTGTTGTCATCCCATATATGTGTGTGTGTGTGTGTGTGTGTGTAACGGAGAGTGACCTTTGGTAAATTGAATGTAGTGTGAACCTGCTGTGTGTCAGGAGGAAGCCTTACTGCATTCTCTGCATGTGTGAGAGCGTGTGCTTCTTGAGCAGTTGCACCATGAGCAGATGGATTTAAGAGGACTAACTTATGTTTGGGTCAGGGTTAGGCGATACGTGTGTGTAAAGTGTGTGACTGAGAAAAGCTCAAGAATGAGAATGACGCAATCAAATCACGCCCCTGTTTGGAAGCATTTTATCAGTAGGAGCAGTTTGCACCCCCATGGCCAGAGGTGAAATAGTTTCATCATTGCTTGCATGATTACATTAATATTTGAAAATTATTATAAAAAAAAAAAGGTGATAATGTTGTATTAAATGTATTATTGTTCGATCTGTAACTTGATTGCGAGCCATTTCAAGGTTATAGGAATGTATGAACTATATTATAACATAATTAAAGACAAAGACATTAGCAACCGTTTCTATGGGCCATAATATGCAAGCTGTCCACAATATTGTATATCTCATCACAATATTAACATCATTCACCATAGTAACCAATAAATATTCACTAAATATATTAAAGATGCCACAATCCTGCACAAACGGCACAGCAGCTCTGTTTAGTGAATGTAATCAAGTTCACTGTTCCAACATAGTGGCCGCAGTATAGTTAATTATATTTATTGTATTAACTAATGCAAAAAAGAAACGGCCCTAACATTTAAAGTCCACACTTCTTTAATATTTCTGTATTTTAAATCTGCATCAACTTCCAAGTGAAAAAAAAAAAAAAAAAAAAGTCAAATTCCACTGATCGAGGTCTTTAACAAAGCCTCTTTGTTTCTGAAGTGTTTTAGGTTGAATGCAAACGAGGGTATTTCAGTTAGACTTCTGGCACATTTCTAAATGTGCTAGGGTACATTTTCGATAGTTCTATGACATCTTTGTATCAGTGATGAAAGTGAAATGTCACGGACATATCCAGAGGCTAATCAGGAAAACACGGTGACTGTTGAGAACGGACTAAAGAGCCTCTGTGTGTTTCTGAAAAGTCTCAGTGTTGAGAAAGACTCTGCATTTTGAAGAGTGGCTGTGTTCTTCAGAGGAGTTTTCACCCTTTCCACAGAGATTCACTATGCTCCTGAAGAATCCAAGTGTATTTGTGAACGAGCCGATTTATGGATATTTATGGTACATGTACAGTACACGACTGATTCTTTGCAAATGTATGTTTAAAAAGAAAGGGATCACAGCCACGCATGCTGAAGAAGAGTACACCCTAAAATTCTGCAATTTGTTCACCTCATGTTATTTTTCTTCTGTGCAAGAAAATATTTTGAGATGAATATTTTTGAATTTTTTTTTTTTTTTTTCACTTGATGTAAATGATGACCAAAGCTGCTTAATTACCAACATTCTTTAAAATATCTTCTTTTGCCTTCTGAAGAAGAAAGCATGAAATGCAGTTTTGGAGTAACACGAGAGTCAGAAGATTTTCTCAGTTTAACATGTCCCAGCTTTGGTTTATTCTCAAATCATTTCGATGTTCAGACCTATACAGTAAAACGCCTTTAGATAGAAGCATCTGCTGTATGAATAAATAGCATCTATGAAGTGTGTGTGTGTGTGTGTGTGTGGGGAAGGAAATGTTTTCTGTGCTCTAGCTGTGTGTGTGTTTGGCTGAATACAGCTCATTGTTCTTAGCGGTTCTTTGGCTTCTACCCACAATCCCACAGTCCATCTCCACTTACCCCAATTACACTTCTCCCTCTCTTCTTCTACCAATCCTGTTTATGCCTCTTTTTCTCCTCTTACATTTTTCCTCTCATTTACCAAACAAACAAACAAATGTATGATTAACATTCCTTACTGACTGACATTAGTTTAAGGGTTCAGAGGTCAAATTCTCACTAAGCCCTTCGTGTTACAAGCAGCACTACGTTTCCGTACCAGCTAGTTCAGGAGCCAGCTATTAAACACAGTAGTCTCACTTTAAACTAAAGTATGTACACACTTTCAGTCTTACATGGCTGAACTGAGATTGCAGTGTCATAAATTATTCTATAATCCACAGCAGGGGTTTTCAAAATGGGGTCCGGGAACCTACAGAAGCCACAAAGGACTGGTCCACAGGAAGCTCAGGAGAAAAATAGCTTAGAAATATACACTAAAAGTAAAAAGACTACAGAATTTAATATTACTTTTTTTTCTAAAGACTTCCCAGGTGAAAAAGGCGTAGTATTTAATGCATTTAAAATATACTTGAAATTCAACTAGTATGTTTTTAATACATTTGTATTCCAAACATGCT
>JAUCMT010000099.1:644283-656852 GCA_032357475.1 Enteromius thamalakanensis
TACAACCGATGGGAAGCAACAAGAGACATCTCTAACAATCATGGGACAATGAAAGGCTGGGTGAAGACAGAACGAGGCGTGTTTTCACAAACACTTGAGGATGGAGAAGCTGCAGGTGGTTCCTCCCGGACAGCTGCACAGCTTCCCAAAGCGAGCACCTTTGCGAACCGCACACTGCTCACCTGCATCACACTAAACACACCATTCCACTGCTTCATCGTTCAGTCTCGACCTCATACTATTCACATTACACCATTAAATACTGAATACAATTCAATTATATATCATTAGCTGCTTTAAATACATACAAATAAGCACATGCATCAAATATGGAAAATACGGAGTAGCTAGACTTTTGAGGGATGGTCAAAAATGGTAAAAGGAAACTTAAAATATCTATATTTGCATGCCAAAGATTAATGAAACACTTATGGGTTTGGAGCAAAGTTAATTATGGGTGTACTGCCTCTTTAATAATAGAAATCAGTATTACACTCACATTTCTAATAATGGAAATCACAGTTAATAGCACACAACATAGGAGAATGCTCCTGAAGACTTACCGAGGGAACCCAACCGAACTTCTTCTCCGCTGTGGGAATCTGTTTGTTTCTCAGTTTTTCGAGAACTTCTTGAAGAGCCTCAATCTGCAAGACGTTATTTCCTGTATTAATATATCCCTACTTTTAGGATGGTATCTGAAGAATCAACCTTAACAAATGTTGACTTACCAGTTCTTTCTCCTCTTGAGCCTTCATGTTGTCTTCTGGCGAGCGGATCTCTAGGACATCATCGCAGCTAACCAGTAGCATTAAGACAGAGCAGGTTACGGTTAGAAGAAAGATTCGATCGCTAACCATTGTGGCTGGAAACAGGGCTTGATGTGACACAGACGTCTATTGTGACCAGCTCTTCTCAAGTAACAGAAGAAGGATCGTCTCAAACGCTTATAAGCTCTCTGTTCAGTGACACATCTCCACTCTAAATGCATGTTGTAGATGGCATGGGTCATGACCCCATAACACCTGCGAAAGCAATGCAAACTAAACGCCAGCTCCGTACCCCTGAGAACGTCATCGTGATGATTCATACGTCTGACCCATGAACCTCAAACATCAAGCCGCTGATGTACACCTAACCTCATCTTTGACTACAATTACCAATCAGTTTTATTTCCGGAGAAGATCATTTAATTACCGGCACATCTACGACGAGATATAGCCACTTTAAGGAACTGGGGCCCGTTGCAAGCCATTTTTTGACATCTATCTTGGTTTTGTGTGTCATTTGGGTAAGGTGTGAAAATCAATCATGCAGGAAGTCAAAGTCCTTATGACAAATTAATATAAACACCTCAGCATTAACCAATAACTAATTATAACTATTAGATCACCATGACTTCAACACACTGGGGATCTTCTCTGATAGTTACAAATCTGTTTGAAATTATTTTCCATATAATGGAATTATTGGGGAAAATATAGAGTTTTGAATCAGTATTCTCACTGCCTTACTCCAAAGTTTCTTTAAGACAAGTCATGTTAGTCGGCGGCCATCTTTGAAACGCCTCTCTGGCATCCATGTGCAGCTCCAATCTCTCTGAATGGGGAAACATGAAATTCTCCAAAAACTGTTCTTTACAAATCAGCGATTGGCTATTTTATTCAGAAGGCGGGGCTTCCTGTAAATGGTCAGCCATTTAGGCGTTGCATTTTCTTCATTCAAAACACGTCTCGGGGATTCTATCGTCTTTGCTTACCCCAAGTCACAAAGGGAAGTTCATAAAATGATTTATATTTCTTATTTATTTTGGTCAGTTTCAAGTAGTCTATGTTTGCTTTACATCGCAATAAATTCAGGTATAACTAGTAAGGGAGGAGTTGTGTTCATTCTGATAATATAGCCCCAGCACAATGATTGTTATAGCCAGTTAGTTATTTAATTTATATTTTTCTTTTGTGATATTTCGATAATATTATCGCCTGAAACCATCAAACTCTTCTCACCTCATGTAAAGAATAACACAATGTTTTTTCAAGTGATAACCGCGAAAAGTGCGGTAATAAGCGAGTAGCTTTTTTGTTGAAGTAGCGATTTTTGAAGCACGAACCTTAAGTAACAAGTCACTTTAAGAACCAAGCAGCCGCTGATGGGACAAATGCCGATCAACTTGTCTTTTCTTGCTGAAAATGTGTGGGGAAATCTTTACCCCCATGTGAAGTACACGATCACGCAAAATAAATTCTCCGCTGAATTCACTAAACTGTAAACATTACTGCTCTGCTGGTTTAAACTGGTCCATTGCTGGTTTAATATTGTCCTTTGCTGGGTTTTGCCGGTCTCATGCTAATAAAGCTGGTCCTTTGCTGGTTTAAGATGGTCCTCTGCTGGTTTTTGCAGGTCTTTTGCTGGTTAAGCTGGTCCATTGCTGGTTTAAGATGGTCCTTTGCATGTTTAAGCTGGTTCTCTGCTGGTTTTTGCCAGTCCTTTGCTGGTTTAAGATGGTTCTCTGCTGGTTTTTGTCTGTCTTTTGCTGGTTAAGCTGGTCCATTGCTGGTTTTTGCCGGTCTTTTGCTGGTTAAGCTGGTTCTAAGCTGGTCATGGCAAAGACTAATTTAAATCAGCAAAGGACCAGCTTAAACTAGCATCCCAGCTTCAAGAAGCATATGCGTTTTTTTTTCCAACACGGATATTAAATGTTATAGATCAGGCTTCATCTAATCTTACCCTGAAGGTGCAATGCACTAGAGAGTTTGGATCTAACCCTAATCAAACTCACCTGAGCATGTTAATCAGTGTTTAAGAATCATTAGAAAATCACAGGTAGGTGAGTTTTTTATCAGGGTTGGAGCTTACCTCCAGGGTAAGATTTGATGAAGCCTGTTATAGATGCATGCAACACAATTCCGACAAACAGCATATTTTTATGTTTTTTAATGTGAACTATGAGACAGTGTACTGTGAATTATTGCAGAATCCAAAAATAAATGAATAAAACTTTTTTCTAAACGTCAGAAAAACATCTTAATAGTAGTTTAATTTCCTTTTCTTCTTTTATTCTTATTTATTTTAGTATCCATTTAAACACACACAGGCCGCTCAGCTTATCAGATCCTGGTCGTTGAATGCAGAGTCTGCTGCGGTCGTGTTCGGCTGTAAAGGCACTGTAGTGTTTGGAGGAGCGATGCTGGTGATGACCGGCTTGAACTCTTTCCAGGGTTTGGTAGGACAGTTGAGCGGTGTGCTCTTGGTCTTGCTGATGCTCTCCTTGGATTCCTCTGAAGATTCTTTGATGTTTTTCTTTTCAGGCATGATCCTAAGAGGAGACCATCCTGGTGGTCGTTTAAATCTGGTCACAGTCTGAAAGCAAGGCATGAACGGGTTTATTGGAAATCTGTCGCAATGCTTTAAAAATGATCTGTATTGTTTGATAAAAATAAATAATTGATGATCACCTTAATAACCGCTGTCTCACATTGAACATGCACTTCTGGGCCCTCATGCCTCCAAGGTGCCACATCCACTGTAGAGTTACACTGCAAAACCTCCTAAACAACAATTTATGTGAGAGGCTGATCCATAATTGTAACTTTCAACAACTTAGTATTGCACTAGACTCAATTCATAAATATTAAGTTAGCATTCAAAAAAGACATGGTACCGTTTTTTGCTGCACTGGGTGGCATTCATCAGTAACAACTTTAAACTCTGCCCTGGTGCAGTTGCTCTTCTCAATCAAAAACTGCAATTTATACCTGAATCCTGCAACCACCTACACACAGAAAAGATCCACAACATCCTTGATGATCCTGAGCGCAACCAATCTGACCAATTGCAGCCAATCTTACAAAAAATGTCCAAAGTCAATTTATTTTGCATTGGTCTTATCAGTGTACACGTCCCCTGAGAATCAAACAGCTGAGCGAAAAAAAAAAAAAAAAATTACCTGTTTTGTTGCCAATGTCAAGTCCTTAAAGATGAAGAAATGCTGGTGATTGACCATGCCGTTGGCTTTTGACAAAGAGTGAATGAGCGGTTCTCTCAATTCTTTGTTATGCAAATTGATCTTTTCAGGGCAGCCCAGACACTGGGCTACTTTCGAGGAAATGGCTGGCTCAGCTGTCGAGAAAGTTTAGTGAAAAGAAATTTGACTCTATACAGCAGATGCCAGATTTCAACATTTCCAAAAATATTGTTTACCAGACAAATCGTGATACCTCACAAAATTTAAAAAGGACGCCCAACCAATCAGAGTAGTTGTGTTGAGTAGTGTTGGAAATGGAAAATGCATATTTAAACTATATGAATTTGAGGAAATCTGAATCTTCCCCAAACAACTCATTTTGGAGTTACTACTGTTTGCATTTCTAAGTCAGAAAAGTGCTTTTTTTAAACTTTTAATACAGAAAAATGCCTGTGTCCATGTATAACTGTAAAGTAAGAAAGGGATTAAATGGACGATACAACATACCTGTACAGTCATGTAACAGTAGCTCTTCACCTGCTCCTTCAAACTTGACTTTCGCGTGACAAATAATGATTGCCTGCATGAGGAACCACAAAATATACATGTAATCATGGCCAAAGCCTGCACTAATTACTGGCTAAAACAGTACAAGTAATCAGATTACTTTTTCAAGAAGAGGCATTTCATTTCGAAGGGCATTTACAGTTGACAAAAATATAAATGTTCATAAAATGGATAAATATAAAATAAGCAAGCTCCACTCACGTCATTATACGCAATGCATTACTTTCCATACTTTTATGGAGTAACATAATATTGTAATGCATTATTTTTAACATACTTGAATAATGTAAACTAAACTGATCTAATTGACTGTTGCACCAGGCTAGAATAGTTTCTAAATGCAAGGTTTTTTGGTAATAATTAATGTAGATTATCATAAGATCTTACCTTATCCGCTTCTTGCAGATAGTCACATTCATGCCAAAGCTTGTCTCCTCCTGCAGGACAATCTGTCTCTCTGCTTGTGAACCGCACAAACACAACTTCCACCGATTCATTCTGAGCCTGTGAAAATCACTGTATTATGCTACAATGTAGGTTCTTTATCGCCGTTGACAGTTCCAAAAAGAACGTTCAATGGAACCACTACACTCTTAAAATTAAAGGTTCTTTATTGGCATCAATGGTTCTGTAAAGAACTTTAAACATCCATGGAACCTTTCAAATGCAGAAAAGTTCTTTTTAGGAACTGGGATCACTTTGAGGAACCAAAAATGCTTCTTCTTTGGCATTTAAGAGTGTAGTGGAACACTCCTTACAATCAAGGCTGTTTATTAGCATTGATGGTTCCAAGAAGAACCTTTGATATCAATGGAACCACTAAAGAGAGAGTTTTTTTCACAGTGATTCCACAAAATAACCATTTTTGTTTGCCATAAGAACCTTTAAGTGAACAGCTCTTAAAAAAAAGAAAAATTCTTGGCATTAAGAACATTTAAATAATCTGAAGAACCTTTCGTGCATTGATAAGGTTGCATGGATGGTAAAGTTTCTTTGGTGCCAGTAAAGAACCTTTATTTTTAAGAGTGCAGGACAACCTAGAGCTGCTTAGAACCAAAACACTGTACAACGCAAAGAGCAAAACTACATCCTACCTTTGTAGCCTCCAGGATTTCATAGAGAGCCAGTTGACCTCCTTGGGTTAATATCTTATTATGTGTGGAAAGAGTTAAATTCACAACGTTCTCCACACGTTTATCATCACACTGAATTTTTACATCTGTTTGTCCATGTCCTGTAGAAGAATAAAGCCAAGCTAGTGCAAAAACCATCAAGATCTTGTCCCGCATCATTGTGCTCTTCTGAAAACCCCACAGCGTTGGAGTGAGAGGGTTCAGAAATGTCTGCGCAGGACTCTATCTGTCTCTGTAATGATTTACTCACTGTTAGAAAGCTCAATTCTGGGTCTGTATCTTCAGCTGGCCAAATATGGTGTGGCGGTATTCTTTGGATGTAATGCAAATGTTTACTCGTCTGAGATGCTCTCCACAACACGCACATTTCTCTGAATCACTCCAAACCAATGATAAGAGACCTTCACTGGGACCTTTACATGATGGTGCACAAATCGACAACAGATCACAGTTTTAAAATTTTATTTTAGTTGACAATCAGTTCCAGAAGATCGAGAGCATTCCATGTGCTCTCTACTCAAACACCAGCTAAAAGAAAGTGTTTGCAAGTCCAGTTTGTCTACAGATAGATTATTGATTATTGAGTATTTATCGTTTTTTTAATTTGTGTGACCATTTGTTTATAGGTTTTCACGTTAGTGTAAGTTACGCAAAGTATTTTTTAAAGACAACTCCAGCTTCATAACAGAGACACACAAGCAGTGTTAGAATGCAAAGTTGCGTTAAGTAAATTGACAAAAGCAGCATTGTGTATTTAAGGCCATACTTTGTCCTCTCGTCCTTTGACCTGTGCTGTGTATTTTCCTCTCATAGAATTAAAGACATGATCTCTCAGCAAATTTACTCTCTACCAACACACAAGAGAATAGGAAAAATAAGTTAAAATACTACATATAAAACATGTAATTATTTATTTTTTTTATTATAAAATAATAAACAATTTTAACTGACATTACCTTAGTAGGCATGTTAACACTTTATATTGTATTTAACAAGATAATTAAATTTTAGAAACTTTTACTTTTTTTGCAGGACAAAAAAAAGTATATATAAGTTTTTTTAATTTGAGACTTATGTTTTTCATGTCATTTTTTTAATTATCTACATTTTAATTTGCATTTGAATAGTAATCTGTACAAGAACAACAAAAAGTGTAGCATTATTTCGCATGGAATGATAATTGTTTAGACAAATTTCAAATGAATCTATAACAACATGGATTATACTTTTTTACACATTTTAAACTTAAAAAATACAAATTTAATATAAAAAAATATACTGATTCTATAATTGCAGGTGCATTTGGTGTGCGAAGTATTTATTTTATTTATTTTTTTGATTTTTTTTAAACAGCCATATTTAAAAAAATATTTTATTATTATTCTTTAATAATTGTTAGGAATTAAAAGATGTAGGGTTCATAATAATACAATATTTATTAAAAAATGTCTTAAAAAGCTGAAAATCATAATTTATTCTTGTCAGAATTCGTCAGTGTATTGTATCAATGTATCACACACATACACATACACACACACTATAAGTCCTTTGCACAACATGTGTTAAATATTGAACTGGAAATTGGGTGCTCTGCATCCGGCCAGAAGAGAACTGGCCCCAACTAAGCCTGGTTTCTCCCAAGGTTTTTATTCTCCATTCTCTCAGGGATGGGATTTTGATTCCTTGCCGCTGTCTGTGCCTCTGTCTGTGCTCTCTCTGAGAAAATATTTTAACCTAAAAACTTCTTACACCGAATTTATTACTGATCTCACATTGGCTTATTTAAAGCTCTTTAAATCATGTTTTCATTAGGGTTATGTGTTTCAGTATTCACGACAGCAAGTGGACGTTTTTTGGAACAAATAAAATAATTGTAAATTCTGTAACACTATTCTCAGCATTGTTAATCCACCTTGGTAAGAGAGTTTAACACTAACGGACTTTGGACACCAAATGAACCATCAGTCATAGAATTACCCATATACTGTACATTCATTTATACAGTCATGGTCAAAATTGTTAGCACCCCTACAATTTCTCCAGAACATCAAGTATTTCTCACAGAAAAGTATTGCATTAACACATTTTGCTATACTCATGTTTATTCCCTTTGTGTGTATTGGAACAAAACAAAAAAGGGAGGAAAAAAGCTAATTTGGCATAATGTCATGGATACATTGCTGGCCACTTCAGAACTGTCCAGCGCTTTGTTGCCTTCTGGGTGCGTTTTGAAGCATGTTTGGGGTCAATGTCCTGCTGGAAGACCCAATATCTCGGACGCAAACCCAACTTTCTGACACTGGGCCCTATACTGCAACCCAAAATGCTTTGGTAATCCTCAGATTTTATGATGCTTTTGTAACCCCCGCTTACACTATGGGGCTGTTCCATAAAACAAGATTAGAGTAAAAGCCAGGCTTATTTTGGTTAGTCAGGCTTATAGTCAGTAGATTTGTTACAAAATAATTGAGAATAACTAAAATAAGGCTGGCTTATTTGGTAAACTTGTTTTATTGAACAGGCCACATGACTCATCCTCACTCCAAGCGGGCCTCAAACCCAGGTCTCTGGCATGGGAGGCGGGCACTTTAACCAGAGTGACCTCTAGCATCAGTCGCTAGAGCGCCTCTTTTTGAGATCAGAGGAGTGAGGTTTACCTGCACAGCACATACTTGCTGGCCTCTGTTACATCTAGCACACAGTCAAAGCACCCAGTGCCAGAGGGAGCAAAACAACCCCAAAACATCTTTGAACCTCCTCCATATTTGACTGTTGGTACTGTGTTCTTTTCTTTGTAGGCCTTATTCCATTTTTGGTGAACAGTAGAATGATGTGCTTTTACCAAAAAGCTCTATCTTTGTCCACAAGATGTTTTTTTTTGGCTTACTCAAGTACATTTTGGCAAACTGTATTCTTTCTTTTTTTATGTCTCTGTGTCAGCAGTGGGGTCCTCCTGAGTGTCCTGCCATAGCATTTCATTTCATTTAAATGTCGATGGATAGTTAGCGCTGACATGGATGCTCCCTGAACCTGCAGGACAGCATGATTTTCTTTGGAACTTGTCTAGGGCTGCTTATCCACCATCCAGGCTATCCTGCATTGCAGCCTTTCATCAATTTCTCTTCCGTCCACGCCCAGGGAGATTAGCTACAGTGCAATGGGTTGTAAACTTCTTAATAATGTTGCACACTGTGGACGTAGACAAATCTAGATCCCTGGAGATGGACTTGTAACCCTGAGATTGTTGATATTTTGACAGTTCTCTCCTCTTTATGTTGTCCATGCTTAGTGTGGCACACACAGACACACAATGCAAAGACTAAGTGAACTTCTCTCCTTTTTATCTGCTATCAGGGGTGATTTTTATATTGCCCACACCTGTTACTTGCCCCAGGTGAGTTTAAAATAGCATCACATGCTACACATCAAACAAGACATTTAACACATGCGCACACACAAGTTCCACAACCAACCAACGTAGAAAGGGAAGTAAAAAAATGTACAGAGAACACTAGAAGTGTGAAGAGACGTGTCTGAGTGATCTGTATCATTCACACATTACAAAAAGCAAATGTTACAAAACTTTTATTACACTGTGTCCTTAAGTGTTGTTTTCAATAAATGCTCGTATATTTTCTTTCTGATACAAATGGTTAAACAGTGAATAAAGTTGCTGTTTGCTACTAGTAACTTTGTAACTGTATGTCTACTAATTTGTTTGTAATGTTTGCTTATTTTTTAAACCCGCCCCTCTCATTATGTTTTATCAGTGGCCAGCCATGTACTTCAGGAGTGTTGTATCATGTCTTCATTTGGTGTTGTATATAACCCACGCATTTTTCAGTGTTCCAGGGTTGATTGTTCAAGAAATGTCATCAGTGTTTGTATGCATAGACTTGTGCACATTCGTCAGCTCTCCGTGGATCATCTGTTTGGTTTTATTAAATGTTAATTCTTGCATCTACTCCTGTCTCAGAGTCTCCCTGTTCAGTTGAGAAAGCAGAGTCACTCCAAGCCGGTACGTTACAGATCAATCGACCAAGAAAGAGATGGCATTTTTAGATCCTCTTGCGGAGCTGATTCGCTGAGTCCCGACTTTAGAGGACTAAATTTTAGAATTCTGCCAACTCGCAGTGAAGTTGGGTCTCAGCACCCATGAAGCACACTATGCCAGTCAGCAGCAAAAGTGCACACATCTCCGCGGACTCCAGTCTGCCTTCATGGCCCAAGGAGCCGTATAAGATGGTTTTGGTTTCGCGGCCAGGAGTGCCGTGTGAAATCCTCACGGTTCTCAGCCCGCAAATTACAGGTCCTAGCCCTGAATCACAGTCCGAGTATCCATGCAAGATGGTCTTGGTTTCCCGGCCAGGAGTGCAGTGTGACATCCCCGCAGTTCCCAGTCTGCATAAGTCGGGTACCAGCCCCGAATTCTGGTCAGGGGAGCCGGTAGTAGATGGGATTGCTGGTTCACAGCGAGGAGTGCTGTGTGAATTCCCCACGGTTTTAAGTCTGCATCAGTTGGGTGCCAGTCGTGAGTCACGGTTCGGGAAGCCGTGTTATGAGCCAATGTTGGTATTATGGCCTGGAGAGTCCAGGCCAGAGTGGTCCCCAGACCATCCTCCTCAGAAATACCTGATGACCCAGGGTCGGTACAGGCGGGAAATCTCCCCAATAATTTTTCTGGGGGGAGGTAAAAGTACCTGGGTTATGAAGGGGAGGGTTGGGACGGGGACCGAACCATGGTCCACTGAAGGTCCAGAACCGCTGTGGCCTGCTGGAGATCCCGATCTGCCGTGGCCTGATCCTCTGTGGCCCGCTGAAGGGCCTGATCCGCTGTGGACTGACCCACTGTGGCCTGATCCGCCCCGGGCCATCCAGTACCGCATTTTGTCCAGGAGACCCCCTGAGACTCTGCCGTGTATATCATCATGTGTGTTTGATTAGGGTTGGAGCTAAACTCTGCAGGACACTGGCCCTCCAGGACTGAGTTTGGACAGCCCTGGTTTAGCGGAGTATTTGAGCAAACTCTTATCACATTATAGTCCTCAATGTCTGCTGCGCTCTCAAAACTCTGGCCATTTGATAATACCTAGAATATCAAAATCTACTGCGGATGGCAGATCTTTTTCCTATTTAGCAACCTGTTAGGGAGGCAGGCACTCTGTCAATTTAAATCAAGATTCATATCTCTTTATTTTGGCTTACACATAACACATTAATACTTCTATTAATCAAATCGGTTAAAAAGGATTGTTAAGCTGCACTAATTAAGTTAACATGTAGTTGTGAAGTTACATACTGTTAGCATAATGTCTGAAGTAGGTTATTGAGTTAAAGTGTTACTAAGAGATGTCTAAATTTTATTTGGAACTAAAACTCTTAATCTGGAATATATGTTTTACACCAATACAGAGGGTTTTTACTCATATCATTACTTAGTCTACTAATCGTGGGCTTGGCTAAAGAAGCTTCCTGATGTCAGACAACTGCTGACAGCATCAACGTATAAGTGTCCTCCTTCTCAACCACATGTGCATTATTTTACTGTGGCTTCAGAGCTGATACCATAAGAGCAACTGCCCTGAAACACAAGAGTCACTTTCTCAAAATGACTTGCGCAAGCTTCTACACCACTTTGCTTCTTCTGCTGTCTTCCATGCAGTGGCTGGGTGAGTTGATTTGCCTTTCATTTAAAGTCAAATATCCATTGTAATGGTAGAAAACATTGCATATATTCTTAAAACTGTTGTATCTAATTATATAAAATGATTTATAAGCTGATTTCTAATTATAAAGTTCTAGTTTAAGTTATTTTTCTAGCAAGCCTCATTTTTTAGAAGCTAGAACAAAGCAACAGTGAGTCAGTTTAACAGCTTTCACGATTGGTCCTGGTAGCTATGTGATGGTTAACACTTCACGAAATAGTGTTAAAGCCCCCCGTTGTCATGCACTTACAGGAAGCTCTCTAGCCTCAAACCCTCTTCAACTTTCAGCTACAGCAGCCAAAGTTCCTGCCATCATCAACAGTGATCCTCCCAGTTCGAATTTGCATCAGAGACCCGTTCTCCAGCCCAAAGAAACCACACCGCCTCAGTCTCAGTACATCTTAAAGACACCTGAGGGCAAAGTGTGTGTGCGGGCCACTTTGGGAGTGGAGTATGTGGTGCGAGAGAACAAAGTAAGCTTGTTATTTTCTCAGCATTTTTATTCAGCTCCTCAGCATATTCTAGAAAGGGGTGAGAACTCACTTGGTTTACCACCAACATTGTCAAAGGCTCACTACACTGGCAGAAAAAAATATGCAGAACTTGTATGGGCAGTTTTCATTGGGTCAGCATCCTTAAGAGTACATCTTTCTAATAGTTTACACTGTCTGAAGGCGAATATCCCATGATTAAGACAAACTGTAAAGTGAAAAACGTTATTTTAAGTTCGTAATTCCTCGAATAGTTTGCCCAAAAATGAAAATTCTGCCATTTACTCATCTGTATGAATTTCTTTGTTCTGCCGAACACAAAGGAAGATATTTTATAGAAATATAAACATATACATTTTTATTATTTTAATTAATTTCTTTTTACTTGCCTACAATTTGTGTGTGTTCATACTAAATTTAAGTGTGCAGGTTTTTTTATCCTCGTGGGGACCAATTGTCCCCACAAAGATAGGAATACTAGTAAATTTTGACCTTGTGGGGACATTTTCTAGGTCCCCATGAGGAAACAAGCTTAAAAAACATACAGAATGAAGTTTTTTGAAATTGTAAAAATGCAGCAAGTCTCCTGTAAGGGGTAGGTTTAGGTGTAGGGTCAGTGTAGGACAATATTACATACAGTCTGTACAGTAGAAACACCATTACACCTATGGAGAGTCCCCACAAGGATAGCAAACCAGACGTGTGTGTG
>JAUCMT010000099.1:662434-692314 GCA_032357475.1 Enteromius thamalakanensis
ACGTCTGTTTTTTAATATAAACAAACACAGCATAAACACATATATTATGTAAAGAAAAACTTTTATTTTGGATGTGAATAATCACGATGAATTGTTTGACCGCACTAATATATGTATAATATATATATATATATATATATATAACAAAACAATAGATACATAAAATGTAATTGGATTTAACTAATTGCATTTAATATTAATGAACAATAATACATTTTTATTAAATTACAGTCGACTTGCATATAAATTTCCCAAAACATTACATTCAATATATTTCTTTAAAGTATATTATCTCCATAATAAATACTGTTCAAAAGTATTCAAAGGTTTTGTTATACGTTTAATGTAGTCTTTAAATTTTAGGCTAATCTTTGGTTAGCCAATATTTAACTACACTGTCTAGTTTCTGTGTTTCACTCCATCCTTGTTTTTGTTTCAGCACATCTAAACACATTATGTCAGCTGCTGGTGTGCCGATCATTGAGGGTTACCATGGAGAGGACCAATCAGACGCCAAACTTCAAAGCGAGGCCGCGAGGATCGGTTACCCTGTGATGATCAAAGCTGTTCGCGGTGGCGGCGGAAAGGCAGGCTGAGTTTGCACTAGACTGTCCTTTAATAATAAACGTACCTGAAATCACAACGCTTTATTTGCGTCGTGCAGGGAATGAGAATCGCGCACTCCGAAGCCGAGTTTCACGAGCAGCTAGAATCGGCTCGCAGAGAAGCCCGCAAGTCATTCAACGACGACGTGATGCTGATCGAGAAGTTCGTGGAGAACCCCAGGTCTGTTTGTTTAGGCTCAGTACACACACTTTCTGTGAGATATGTGACCTTGGACCACAAAGAAATAAGGGTTCGTATGAAAATTTACAGCCCAATCTCAGTTCATACATTTTTTACGAGGTGGCTAATTCGTACGACCTCACTCGTACGTTTTTTGCTAAATCGTATGTATTTTATGAGTTGCGCAATTCGTAGAAATTGTTTTATGTTGCCGATTTTAATAGGTAATATATGTTGATTTGATAATTAGTCGTCGGTCAAATTGAGTGAGGTTGTACCAATTAGCCACCTCGTAAAATACATTTAAATTGCCGCGAGATAACATTGTGATATTTGACTGAGATACAACTATTTAAAAAATCTGGAATCTGAGGGTGTGAAGAAATCAAAATAGTGAGAGAATCACCTGTAAAGTTGTCGAAATGAAGCTCTTAGTGATGCATATTACTAAACAAAAGTGAAGTTTCGATATAGTTACAAAATATCGATATATAAAAAAAATTACAAAACATAGTAACAAAACTTAATTTTTACTTCATTTCTGAATGATTTTCAGCCTTAAAGAAAAATGGATAATTTTGTCCCCTCCCAATGCATTTTTAGCTATTGCTTCAGGGTCCAGGGTCAGATGTATGATGTAATATGTGAGTTTTTATTGTTGCGTCAGACATGTAGAGGTACAAGTGTTTGGTGATCAGTACGGAGATGCGGTGTATCTGTTCGAGAGAGACTGTAGCGTACAGAGACGACACCAGAAGATCATCGAGGAGGCGCCAGGGGTAAATATGACACCTCCTCTGGCATTCTGCATCACTGCTGATATATGCTTGTGTTTCTGCCTCTGACCTGTGTGTGTGTGTGACTGCAGCCGGGCATCAGTCCTGAGGTCAGGAGGAAACTCGGAGAGGCTGCTGTGAGGGCAGCTAAAGCAGTCAACTATGTAGGAGCAGGTGATGGTGCCGTCTGACATCAGCAAAGATGCATTAAAGGGACAGTTCACCAAAAATGAAAGCTCTTTCATTAATTACTCTCTCTCATGTCGTTCCAAAACCGTAAGACCTTCGTTCGTCTTCAGATCAAATTTGAGAGCTCTCTCAAAGCTCTCTTGATGATGTCAGGTGGCTCTCTGATTTCATCAAAACTATCGTAATTTGTGTTATGAAGATGAACAAAGGACACAAGGGTGAGTAATTAATGACAGAAGATTAATCTTTAGATGAACTGTCCCTTTAAATTTGCTTAAATGTGACATTCAAGATTTTACAGAAGTAAAACTTATTCGCTATTATGAAACATTCAGTATGGGTTGGTGATGGTTTTCTAACAGGCACCGTGGAGTTCATCATGGACGCACAGCACAACTTCTACTTCATGGAGATGAACACCCGTCTACAGGTGGAGCATCCCGTCTCGGAGATGATCACGGGGACAGACCTGGTGGAGTGGCAGCTGCGTGTAAGAGCAAGCACTTCAGAAATCTCCTGACATTGCAGATTCGTCCACAAGGGGTCACACTCTCTCTACACTAAATCGTTTTTTTAATCCGATGTGGTGTTTTTGTTCATCAGGTGGCCGCCGGGGAGAAGCTGCCTCTCTCTCAGGAGCAGATCGTGTTGCAGGGTCATTCATTTGAGGCCAGGATATATGCTGAAGACCCCAGTAACAACTTCCTTCCCGGAGCGGGGCCGCTGCTGCACCTGTCCACGCCGCAGGGGGATCAGAGCACACGCATAGAGACGGGCGTCCGAGAAGGTGATCCACATTCAGTCTCGCGTCATTTGTGAATTTGCACTTACAAGGGAAAGAATAAAACAGATTGAGGAAGAGTTCAACAACTACAACAACTGTTTATATGACAGTGGTGTTTGGAAAACTTCAAAAATGATGACTTGTGGACACTTCGTTGTTCATGTAGTGTTTCTTTACAAAGTAAATCGCCAAGTATTGGCTTTGTATGCATAATATAGCACTTTAAGTAGTTTGTACAGATCAGTTTGAATATGGATTTTTTTAATAGTAGTAAACATTAAAATACAGTTTTTATTGCTGTGTTTGTATTCTGCTATGTGAATAGTATGTGTGTTTTGTCATGATGTAGATGTTATCAATGGCTTTCAAATCATTATCCAAAAATGTGTTTTTGTTATTTATTGTTTTTGTTAATCATTTCCAATTGAAATATTATGTCCCCAAGACATCTTAGAAGTTTGCATTAAACAAACATGTGCAATTATGTCTTGTTCAGATCCCGACCGATATAGGTTTCTGGGCGCCGATACTGATATTAGCGAATAAAAAACTGTGACGTTAATATATTGGCTAATATTCTAGAACAGTACCAGTCACTTCCCATCCGTATGTCCAGACTGCTTCTGCATATAGAATTAATTTTATACATGAACAATCTATACATGCACATAAACTCATTCCGGGAATTCACTAATGTAGCAAATGACTATGATAAGCTCATATAAAAACAAAAAAAACAAAAACAAATGGGGTCATGGTTTAGTATGTTTACAGTAAGTTAGCAACTTACCGTAAACGCAGCACTTGAGCTATTTTACCTGCGTTATATGTACTGAAATATCGGTTGCATACACACCGATGCAGATCGGTATCTGTGACATATCGGCAAAACACATGGATGTGAAAAACATCTGGAAAATAAGTAATAATTAAGACGATAAAATCATGCATAGTGGTGAATGCACTCTTAGTGTCTTTAAATAAATGCGTTTCTAAGTCTGATCGGCTGCTAACCGCTGTATGTTTGTGGAACATATTTAAGGTGATGAAGTGTCTGCTCATTATGATCCAATGATTGCTAAGCTGGTGGTTTGGGGGGAAGATCGCTCAGCCGCTCTGAAGAGACTCAGATACTGCCTTCGACAATACAACGTGAGCACACATTCTCTCAACTAGAACAGTATTGTTCCAATCATTTTGTCCACCATTATAATCTTGAACCATATACATGCAACACTGCTGCATAATTAACCTGCACAGCTGAAGACCTCCTTCGTTAACGTTGTGTGTGTGTTCGGCAGATCGTGGGTCTCAACACCAACATCGACTTCTTGCTCAGTCTCTCGGGTCATCCGGAGTTCGAAGCAGGGAACGTTCACACCAGCTTCATCCCGCAGCACCACGATCAGCTGTTCCCAGCCGCTCAAAAGCCCTCCGGGGCCCTGCTCTGTCAGGCCGCCCTGGGCCTGCTGCTCCGTGAAAGACGGCACACAGAGATCTACAGAAACCAAACCAGTGGTGAGGATGCTCCGTTTGTAGCTTTTAAGATCAGGGGAAACCCGTGAAGGAGTTTACTCTGTGGGGTTTTGGTGGTTATTGATGGTGCAGTGTGTGTTTTGGCACGTGAGGCTTGTTTGAGATGTTAACCCAAGCTTCCTGTTGCAGACATGTTCTCTCCGTTTGCCTCCAGTAACGGGAGACGATTCAATGTCTTGCACTGCAGGAACCTGACACTGCAGCTCGGGGACGACAGTAAGCATTCATGCTCTAATAAACACACACACACACACACACACACACACCGAAGCAGTGACTGATACACTCCTGTCAACACCTGTCGCTTTGACTCTGAATGATCGCTGTAGAGGAGCTACACACAAACAGTTTCTCTCTAAGCTTTGAAATAGTTGATGTCAGGGGTCATTATTAGTTTCTGTAGTCAAAGGAATAATTGCTTTGATCAGATTCGTGACTAATGCTACGTTTTGTTAATTAAGCGCGAGTGATTTACATGTTAAGTCAATGCAAAGACACGATTAGACATACTGTGGAGCGAATGGCGCGATTTGCGAGAAACGCTCAAATCTGAACTTTGGTGAAAATTGACACCGCATTAACCAATCAGGAGCTTGCTCTAGTAGTGACGTGAATACTAGCAAGTGGAGGCAAACTATGAAGGACAAAATCGCTGTATGTGGAGGAGCTGTGCGACACATCTTTTTACTTTAATAGAAGCAGGAATAAAATACTAGATTCATTAAACCAAAGTTTTCCTATTAGATATACTCCAAACTAATTTTACCTCCTGTTTAACCACTACATATACTGGAAGCGCCTGGCCCCTCCCATGAATTTACATGCGCGAATGAAGGGAGTAAACTCAAAATGTTCAAGCGCCCAATTACGCGCGAATAGCGCAATTTATTCATGCAAGTCGCGCCTGGTGTAAACGCACCATAATAGTTCCAGAGGGTCAGTTTAGATGAATATTATTATGAATGCATGGATGATCAGTGTGTTTATTAATGGACGGATCATTTCTACTTGTCGAGACGATCAGATCATTCTCTTGAAATAGAAACGTCTGCATTATATATGAGCCCTGAAGAGATGTCATCGATCATAATTAGGTTTAAATGGAATCTGTGCTGCAAGATCTGTACAGATGAGTGTATCTCACCAAGGGTCTTCAAATATGTGAGCCTGGACCACAAAACCAGTCACAAGTGTCAATTTTTCAAAATTGAGATTTATACGTCACCTAAAAATCTGATTAGCTTTGCATTGATGTTTGTTTTTTATGATAGGACAATATTTAGCCCAGATACATGTAGATGTGGGAAAATGAGCCAATTTCCAAAAAAAGTGGAGTGTTCCTTTAAAGTTGTCCACGTGATGTTTTGGGCAACACAGAAAAATCTGTCATTTTGACCCATACCATATGTTTTTGGCTATTGCCACAAATATCCCCCTTAAGACTGGTACTGTGTAGTATGTTGTATTTCCATTTTTAGCACACTTATGATGTATTTCTGACAGTGTTATCATTTAATAAGTGATGCATGTTTTTTCTATTGCAGAAGTGGCATTATCTATTACTTACAATCCAGATGGGACGTACAGTATGGAGGTAAATTCTCTTCTAGACTGTAAAGTGTTATATGCACACCTGCTTATAAAATATATATTTTTATTAGTGCTGTCAAACGATTCCATCCAAAATAAAAGTTTATTTATTTTTTATGTATATGTAAATGCATGCATTTAAGAAAAATACATAACATTGGTATAATAAACATATTGATATAATAAATATATTTATATATGACATACTTCACATAAAAATAAATATAGACATGTAAATATATGTATACAGTACATTAAATTAATTTGCGATTAATCATTTGACAGCACTTAAAATATTATTATTTTTTATTTTAAATATGCTTTAAATAAGGTCTTCATACCCCAAATTCTGATACTATAGACACTTCATAATTTCTGTCAGCAGTGTTATATCACAAACAGCTAATACAAGCCTACATTACAAAAAAAACTGAAGATGGGTAAACAAACAGGTCAAAATTTAATAAGAAACTTACAAGCACAACTAAAAATGAAAAGCAACAGTAGAACAAATGAATAAATAATGCTACATTTTATAAACTAATCAAATATTTATAACACAGCACATTCTTTAGTATATATCTTTTTACTCGAGCAGTGAGAGATTTTCTTGTTTTTGTTTAAAAAAAAAAAAATGGTGGAGCAGGAGTATTAGACTGCTGTCACTTTAAGATATACTGTTAACGACATGAAGACATAAAGTACTGTTTACGAGAATGCTTGCAAAGACGGACACTTTTTTAACTGTTCCAGGCTTAACAAGCCGCAAAAATAAGTCTTCACTTGCATATCGCAAAATTAATTCTCTTTTGATGCTGAATGCATCTTCAAATGCTTTAAAACGGCGTGCAAACAACACGAACAATAGCGGTAAAATTTAGTCTACCGTTATATCGCCCACCCCTATTTCACTCAGTCTGAAGCGAAGTGTCATCATGTACTAAACAGAGTTTTCACAGGTCCTCATTTGTGTTTGTTAGACTGGAGGTGAGGTGTTTAGTGTATCAGGAGAGCTGCAGATGGAGGGAGACGTGACCTACCTGTGGTGCTCCGTCAACGGAGTGCTGTCCCGACCCAAACTAGTCATTCTGGACAACACCATACACATCTTCTCTATGGTGGGTTTCTTTTACCCTTATATGACGCTTCACCATTAAGTCAAGCCTATCAAAGACGTATTGTGTTTTGTTTAGGAGGGAAGTGCTCAGGTGGACGTGCCTGTGCCCAAGTTCCTGGCTGGTGTTAGTGGCTCCAGTGCACAGGGGGGCGCCATCGCACCCATGACAGGCACTATCGAGAAGGTATTTACGGCATTTGTTGTGCGGGACCAGAATAAAATGATTGAACGTCAAGTTAATCTACATTAACCCAAACACCTTTGCTTTGTTTGTAGGTCCTAGTCAAGGCTGGAGACTCGGTCCAGAAGGGAGATCCTCTGATGGTGATGATTGCCATGAAAATGGAGGTGAGGCTCTGTCACTTAGTCATTAAGTGCACTTTATAGTCCATACTTGACCTTGGACCACAAAACCAGTCTTAAAGGTACAATTCACCTAAAAACGAAAATGATGACAGAACTTTCATTTTTGGGTGAACTGTTTCTTTAAGACTGGCTTTATGCTCCAGGGTCACTGATTGTGTTCCTCTTTTTCTGGGCAGCATACAATCCGTGCACCTAAAGCAGGAGTCATCAAGAAGGTGTTCTTCAAAGAGGGCTCCCAGGCGAACCGTCACGCAGCTCTGGTAGAGATGGAGGAAGAGGAAGGAGCTGGGGAAGAGTGAACCCAGTGACGGCACACGACTGGAAATCCTGGACGAGTCGCTGCTCAACACAACGTTCTTGATGAAGCACTACAAATTAGTTTGGATCTTTTGAGATTTAACAAGTAAAGTTAGGACACCGACATCCTGTCACCTTTGACTGTGTTTGTGAGGAACGAAGTACTCAATAACTTCTGGTCTCCTGGTTCTTTGGTCAGTTTTTGGGTGGATGAAGATTAATGGATGGTGTTTGCCATCTTCTTATAAATACATGCATTTCAATAGAAACACTCATGGTTGCCATACCTTCTAAAAGAAAACTCCCATGAAGCATAGCTTGGTACAGTGATGTTATTTGTGGTGGATAAGGTGCCTTGTTGTTAGTTTGACTACTAAAGGAAACCTGTGAACATTTTAACATTAATCATTAAACTTATTTTGTGTTATGATCAATAAAGCAGTGTGTTACAACATTACTTCACCGGTACTTCACAATCTATAAAACCATCCTCTGATAAACACACACATACAATTAATATACTTTATAAGTACTTTAGTAACATAAATGATATTATAGCTTTATTACCGCTAAATCCTTTGAGTAACAACTGTTCTACTTGAACACAGGACCCGTGCTTTATGTTTATGATCACCAGATGCCGCTAAAGCTTCAGTAAGTTCATGTATAGAAGGCCTCGTTTCTTCATTTTGGAAAGGGGATAGTTTAACAGCTGTCCTTGCGTTTTTGTTTTAAACTCATTTTCCCCTCCTCAATACCTCAAATCTCATTCAAGCTTGTGTGATATTACTCCTTTAAATTGCTTTTCCAATTTATTCAAATTAATTAGAAAACTATGCAAAGGTCAAGGGTCATACGGTGATAACTGTATAAATAGGAATGCATATGCTCATGAATAGATGGCTCACAGACTATGAAAACTCACTCAAGATCATTCTCTGGAAATAGAAACAGCTGATCTGCATTATATATGAGCACTAATGAGCAGCGCGATTGATCATCGAGAAGGACGTCAGCGTAACCATCCTTAAATAGATTTAATACCACAAGGCCTGTGGAGTGGATGAGAGAATCATGAAGAAATGTCACAGCCTTATGCATTATCTGTTACATTCAGTGCTAATTAATGATTCCATTTGGATCAAAAAGCACGGTTGTTTTGGGAGAGCTGATGCCTCTGGATCATGTTTTGAGGTTAGACTAGAGCTCAGATGGAGGGAGATGCACTGTTGTGCATCAGTGTAGGTTAGCTGGCAATACTTAACCCTGATGTACACTGGACACAAATTCAACGACATGGTAGCTTATATTGTCCAGGTACATACATGGGAGTACTTGGAACAGTCTGATGGTTAAGCGCTGCTTAGTTTGGAGATTCCAGACTCAAAATCCTTTCAATTTTGCAGTTTGACGTTTCCTCTGAAATGAAAGTTAGACACTTCCTGGTTTATGTGAGTAAATGGCTCATTTCCATACTGAGTTTGTATTTGCCGTCACCTGTAACGTTCAGACCCTGTGGTTATTTTGTACCATGATGTCATTGTTTGAAAGATAAAGATGGGTTGTTGTTGGCCCCATTTTTCTGGATGTTCACCGTCTGAAATGCATCGGTAGTTTTCCGGGTTAACCTCTGGATGACTGTGGCCTGAAGCGACTCTTCCATTACACAAAAATCTGCAAGTATTTGCATTTCAACAAAACCAAACCACTGAAGTATACAGAGAAAACTATAATCACTTCATGCTAACTGTACAAGTCTGTTTAAAGAGTAGTATCTAACATTTGTGCTATCAGCATTTGAAGAAAAAAAAGATTAGCGCATTAATAATTCAGAACAAAAATAGATGTAATTCTTTCAATTCAACTAGAAAATGTACATGTGTCAAGTCAATCAGAGCTTATTCATTATTCAAACTACTGACTAACAAATTATTTCCAGTATCTTCTTAAAAACATGACATTATAATAATCCAGTGTTTACTAAACACAAATTATGTTTATGGTATTGTTTGTGGACAAATATGGAAATGTCCATAAATAACAAAAAAAAAAAAAACTGTCCTTACATTCCAACATTCGAAATTGAGATTATATTTTACTTAAGAAAACAAACATACAAAAGTCTTTACAAAACTCCACTTGGAGAAAATATTTAAAATCTGAAAATGTATTATGTGCAATATCCAGTAAAAAATTTAATGTTTTTAAGATATTAGAAATGTACAACAATACATCAATATTGTTTATGAGATAAAAAATATATAAAAATAAAATACACACACTTTTTTGTGTGTGAAAATAGTTCATAAACAGTTTAAGTAACAGAATAGTCTTTTGGACTGTCATTTCTGTTACACTGTTGTCAGCACTGTTAACTTTACCTTGGTAACAGAGTTGAACAGTAACAGAATTGACAACATGGCACTAATGAAAACATGATTAAAAGAGCTTTAAATAAGCCAATGTGAGATGAGTAATACATTCTGGTTCCCTTTTGATATTGTGGTAACAGAGTTGACAATCTACAAAATAAACTTTTGGTGTAAGAAGTTTTTAGGTTCAAATATTTTCTCAGAGAGAGCACAGACACTTTTCAGAGCTTCAGATCTTATCAGTGTGTGAAAGTGACATCATTTCCTGTAACTTACACAATTCTGAGAGATAATTTCACTAATTTGGAAAGGCAAAATATGATTTGGTAACAGTTGACGCAAGATTTATGGACACACATTTGTATAAGAAAATATAATAATTTTAAATACGTTAATGCTGTAGAATTAAGTGAGTGACCATTAAGGGCTTTTATAAATAAAACTAATAAAATGTAGCTAAAAGAAAAGGACTATAAAATATTTTGATTGCACATTAAAACATGATGGAAAAATACACTGACTGACTAATTCGGACAATAATAAACCATAATTTTCAGCTATTTAATACACTTAAAAAAATATATATATATATTTTATTAAGGACTGTCACTCTTTGTAATTCATAACATTTAATTTAAAAAGGAGAAGAAAATAAAATGACTCCAGACACCAAATGTACCCTCAATTATAGAATTTCTTATCTCTTAAGAGAGTGAAATACTAATAATCATAATAACACTGGATTTTATAAAGGTATTTATTCTGTAAATAGAACTTTCATAAACATCAGCAATTAAACATATTCACTGTAAGGAGAGTACAATTAGAAGAACATATGTTTACACAAAAAAGATGAAACCGCAACATGGATGACTGACATCACAGCTAGATCAGGTATTTCCAGTCTAGATTGAGTCTTATTGCTAATGTCTCTGAGTAACAAGTGGCATACTGCAATGCTACATAATCCAAGAAAATACATTATATAGCAAAACACTTCCGCCGTTGAATTTCAACGCAAGATGTAATAGTAATGATCAGCGGTCAGGAGTCGTTCTGGGTTTGAACATTGACATGAAAAAAAGGTGATATACAAATAAAGACTAAAGAGAAGTAGTACCAAAATAGAGTAATCCACAATTCAAAAACGTAACCGTACTCCATCAAAAAACCTGACTCCCAACTGCCACCCGGGTCACGGCACCAGATTTCAGCCGATAACTGTGAGATCCAGGGCGTCATGGCCTTTGCAGCAAAGAAAAATAAAGAAAATTCCCAAGGCTTGACTCCTCAAATCGGGAGCATTTAGGTCCGGTTGACTTGGGGTTTTTGAGACAGACTGACCCAAGTGCAGCATGCAGTCTGATATCATAAACTTCAATATAGTTGATCTAAGCAAGTTTAAAACGGTTGTCTCAAAGCTCTGGCCTTACAATAACCCATGTAGGATGAATTTCATTCCTTCTCCTCCTACTACGTGATTAAATACACACGCATACACACACACACACAAATAAAATAATCATACAGTTTTGACGAGTGGTTAGCAACACAAGCAGAAAAACAAGGAACACGGCAACAATGATAAATTAACCGGTGGCAATGGTTAGAGATGACAACATAGCATGTGCGAGACAAGAAAATGAGAAATAATATGCAGGCACATGACTGATGGAGGTTAAAGTGATATAGTTCAAGGGTGATATGTGAGTTTTCCCATTAAGAACTCCATCGCGACATTCTTGCATCATGAAAGTCTGTACGGACCTCAACTCAGGCTGGGTGTACAGGTAGGCATCTTAGGGTAGGAGGCTGCAGGTTTGTGAGCTAGCGCTACGTGGTGCTCACACTTAATACCTTCAAAATCAGGCAATTAAAAGAGGGAATTATGGCTTCAAACAGACCCCCTTCGATTTCCTCAGGAAAGACGGTGGCCCTTCGGGTACAGTTCCGTGGGTCTACTAGCAGCGGAAACTCAAGACACACAAATCCTTTGGTTTTTGCAGGAGCCACTGCCTGTCCCTTGTTGCTGCTGATCACATATGATGTGATGCTCAGAGCTTTTAAAGTGTGACAGTCTGGCTGGTGACTGGATAAGGGCATGGGACGGGGGGGTAAAAGGGCAGGCGTCTCCAGACTCTGGGAGCCCATCCTTTTTTTGGGCTGGTGCATTAACAGTGAGAGACCTCCATGGGTGAGAGCGTCAGGATGCTCCGGTCGTTGGAGAAGAAGGTGTCCGAGTCGCTCCAAGATCTGGAAGGATCAAGGAAAGTGCGAACAGTGAGGTGAGGGGGGGGGGCAGAGTGGACGTTCATGAGTTGGGCATGACCTGAATAATACTGTGTTGTACTATCATTGATAAACTATTTCTATCCTTAATTCTAACAGGTTACAAAAGTATACAAGTAAAAATAAGTATATATCCTGTACAACAACTTACATAAATCATTAACTGGTATTGTGACTATATCCATGCGTTTTCAGAAACATGATGAATTGGCTAATTGTGTTTTTCACACAAAAAAGTTAATTAAAAAAAAAAAAAAACTGTTGGTAATATATAAATTATTAAAATACCCTTAAAGGTATAGTTCTCCTAGAAATGAAAATGCAGTCATTAATTACTCCACTTTCATGTCATTCCAAACTCAAAAAACTTTCGTTCATCTTCGAAACACAAATTAAGATGTTTTATTAAAGAATTAGATCCTTACATTCAAAGTCCTTTATACCAAAAAGTGTAAACTTAAATGTGCTTGCTTGATAAGCTAAACCAATAGCCGCCTTTCCATTACAGATTTGCGATATTTGATAAATAACGATAAAGAATTGCGAAATGACGGCGTTTCCATTAACTAACGTTATGTGGCTAAAAAGTAGCCATTTGCCTCTCGCCATAAATAATAGCAACAATTTTTTGACGATTTAGTTTTTTGACGGATTTTGGATATATTTATAAAAAGGAGGTATATGAGTGTATCATTACAGAAGCAACACAGTTTATACTGTCTATGCATTAATGGCAAGGAAAGACCCCTAAACTCAAGAACGAACACTTATTAAGGGTTTCATGGAGGTTATAATGACTTTTTTTTTTAAATATGTTACCTGTAGGTGCGGGAAAAAACAAACAAAAATTAGCGGAAAAACACTTTTGCAGTATATGGGAGTTTTTGCGAAATCGACGCGTTTCCATTAGGGATATTGTTTTTTAATTCACAATTTGCGCAATTTTATAGGAAACGCAGCTAATGATGTTTTCCTTTCGAAGAGTCAAAGTTTTGGTCTTTTATTACAAGAAAAAAAAATCTCTCCAGTTTGAATTTGTTCATTTGTGTTTTAAAGATGAACAATATTGTATGGAATGATATTCATTAGTGTACAGTTTTGGCTGAACTATCCCTTTAATGGGCCTTGTCCTCTAATTGGTTTATCACATTAAAATGATGTATATTTTTGAATAACAATTAAAAAAGAAAAGGATCAAGTGGACACCTTATGTAACTCAATACCTCACTGAGGATGTATAATTTTAGCTCTTGATTTCTATCTTGTTAAGCAGCTGGTTATGAATTACTGGGTTACCCCCTAAAAGTATATTCCTAAGAGTCCGGTATAAATCTCTCTTTAACTAATGAACTCTTTGCACATGAAGATCAGCAAGCAACCGATGTAGAGACGGATGAGGTGCATGTTAGTACAAGATGGGTTAATGTGGATGGTTAAAAGACAATAAACAAACACAACATCCTTCCACAGCCTCGACATATACAGTACATAGACTACATTCCTATGAAAGTATTAATCTTTTCCTAGCCAGAATATGTTGGGTATGGTACCTATATAGGAAAAAGATCATTTACAGTATATAAGTAAATATACATAACGTAAATCTATTTGTAGAAAAATATGTGTATATAGTTTCACTATAAATTTTAAATGATATTTGTAAATAGAGTGGAATTAAGCAGCCCTTGAGGATCCGAGCCGTTCCAAAGCTGTAGTCCTCAAACGCCAGGCCTGCTACTCTTGAACACCAGAGGGCACTGCCTTCATCCAGTGGACTAACCCCTCTGAAGCACAGCCATATTATACATAGATCCATGCTATATAATATAAAGAATACATTGATAGCTACAGTAATGCGTTTATCTTTGGATAGAAAGGACTGGGAGAGAGGGCAGACAAATCAGAATGTGTATTTGCATTTATATATTTAAATGTATGTATATGTGGCTTACTGGCATCACAGTAACAATCTCCTTTAGTCTCTAAAGCAGTGGTTCTCAACTGGCCTATCAAGTGTGTTGACCCAGTGTCCCAGATACCAAAGTCATCCCTAAGTACATTAAATGACACCTATTGTATTTATTAGTTTACTTCTGCTGGAGTACAAGGCAGCCCATTGAAAACAATAAATAAATAAAAGTGTGAAGGATAGAGGACATTCTCAAAATTAGTTTCCGGCATGAACATGCTTTGCTTAAAGCTAATAACTTTTGGAACCTTCAAGTTTTCTTCAAAGAAAAATTGTTCTTGACTCACGTCGACTCAAATGGAATTCAAAATTTAAATTTAAATGTTCAAATTTGAATTATTCAAATATCTACTTTTTTTCATCCCAGTCTGATTTTTACCAAAATTGGACATGATGTTATATCTACACTACATTTTAGCATATTCAAATAAAACGTCATCATAAGCATCACTTGAGGCTACATGTAGTGTTTTGGCATAGCACCACCTACTGGTCAGGAGATAGTTCCTCTTAAGAATGCATTAGCGTATCAACACAAAAGCCAAAATACTAGAACAGCGCCATCTTCTGTTCAAAACATAATGAAGTAATAATAATAAAAATCGCTAAAATCTTTTGATAAATGTAACCTATTTTAATAAAGATGGCCTTGATATCTTACCTGGATAATCCCAATGATACCATTTGTGCCATATTCGACAACATGCCAATCAGATTATTATTGGAAAACCTACCTTTTCTAACTCTTCCTAATCTTTTGACCTGATTTCTACCAAAATTGACTTCCGTCCATGCCGGCAAAAAGTTATCGAACTCTTTTAAACAGACCAAACAGTTCTTGAATAATGCATAAATAATTGTTAGCATGATGCAACTTTGGCATATTGACACCCAACTGACCGCATAACAGTGCCAACTACTGGTCAAAATTGATAAGCAATTAAATCGTATTACTAGTGACCACATATCTTGACTTGATTGTATTTTTTGACTACTCACTGTTGTAGCATTGTTCCTTCTTTGCACTTGGCTCCTTAACTGCTGCTTGCAGCTATATTTTAATGTTATTATTATGATAAATGGTTGGCATTTTTAAAGCAGCATGACTGCAAAGGAAGATTTGGTAAGCGAGATGTGGATTACGAGCAGGGACACAAACTGAGGTTGCTTCCATGTAGGAATGCTGCTAACAAATAGGATCTGGATAGGAGGATCTTTTGATCAGTTAAACATCGCAATTTGCGACTCAATTTTGGCCCATGACTCACCAGCTGAGAACCACTGATCTGAAGACGTATGGAAGGAAAGCAGCACAGATCATTGACAAATGCAACAACATATAAACGTTTAGATTTGAGAGACACGGAAACGGTAAACAAACAGCGGTAAAGCGTAGTAAAGTGCCTAGTAATACTCTAGGAGGACGTACACACTCTCTTGCATTCATCCACTGTTAGCACACTAAATATGAAACGCTGCTGTCATGCAATTAGACAGATTGAGTCGACTTCCGTAAGGCTTCAAGTTTAACTTAACAAAAACATTAAAAAATGAACAAAAACAACTCAAGATTCCTCTTGGAGACTACAGTTAGCAGTGTCTCACGCAATCACAATGTGGTCCCTTGTTTTTCTTTGCGATAAACGAGCTGATCACAGCTACTGTTGGCCAGCCAGAGCAGAGGTCTCCTCTCTAGTACCCTGCGCTTCAATGGCAGTGTTCTAGCCGTTATACTGGAACAGGAATCTTATATATTTAGCGAGACCATGTCTCCTTGTACTCATCTCACCACTGCAGAGTAGTTTCGGAAGTGCCCCGCTTCCCAAAGTGCGGCTTACAGTCAGTCAAAAACAATTACGCGGAAAGCTGAGGCTTAGGAGTGCATTACGTTCGCATGCCGTCACAAGCCCCTCCACGAAGAGGCACACACGCAAGGCAAAGACCACGACGCAGATGCAAACACTTGAACAGGGATGCAACGTCTCAGAACACGCAATGACGGGATGTCCCATAGATCAAGTCATATAGTTCGACATTCGACGAGCAGATACTTGCATAAGTTGGCGCTACAAATATTAGCCTTGCTAATAACTGGGTGTGCTGTCTGAGGACGAGAATGACAAGACCGCTTCAGCGATTATGGAGGCACGAGATCTTCAGCAGAGAACATTTATCTGCCACACAGAGATAAGACACGAAAGCGACACCAGCAAAGAAGGACGCACCTCGAAAGAAGGTGAAGACGATGGAAGACAAAGACAATGGGTTGGAAGGGAACTTCTCTTGTATACGTACATACCTGGAGCCTTCCAGGCGATGAAGCTCGCTTGAACTTCTAGCTAATCTTTGTTACATTAAAGGCAAATGAATGCACCCGTTTGGGTCTTAAATTCTATATTGTAATCATTAGGGAATGCTTCGAGTGCGCTGGCGGCCCTCACTCGCCCAGGGCCGCGGGCCCGTCGTGCTCCAGCTTGTAAGAGATGTGCGTACAGCAGAGGCTAGAGAGAGAGAGGTCACACCTGGAGGCCCGAGCGGGGTCGCAGCGGCCCATCATTCGCTCCACCAGCCGGCCCAGCCGTGAGCAGGCGTTTTGCCCCTCTGAGAAACAGCACATGGAGTCCACGCATCCGATGCCCTCGTAGGCCTCAATAAACTGGGAAAAAAGAGAGGTCAATTAGAAAATGAGAGATGGAAATGGTTCCCAACAAACATATCTAAAATGATTTGATGTCCTTAATGGGCAAAGGCTAGATGTCTTAAAGAAATAGTTCATTCTGTCATCATTTACTGAATGATGAACCTGTATGAAGTTCTGCCGAACACAAAGGAAGATATTTTGGAAAAATTGTAACCAGACTGTTTTGATCACCATTGACTCCCATAGAAGAAAAAAAAACTATGGGAGTCAATGGTGACCCAAGACAACCTGGTTATAATCGTTCTTCAAAATATCCTTCTTTGTATTCAGCAGAAGAAAGAAATTCATACAGATTCGGAAATACTTGAGGGGGAGTAAATTCATTGTCATTTCCTTGATTTTTTTATCCTACTTGATACTCTTTACACATCAACTTTGAAATGCAGAATTTGTCCAGCATTTTACAAATGCACTTCCACACACGGCACAGAATTGGCCTTGAAACCTGAAGGGGTTTAAAAGTCAGAATTGTGAGCTAAAACAAATTCGGTGGCAGAAACAACCTTACATATGTGTGTGTTGTGTATGTATATGTATGCTTTAAACAAAGTAACAAATAAAGTAAAAGTATGCCAATTTGTACCCAAATTTGAGAAGAGGGTGTATTTAGGTAACACCGAAACGAAGCCTCAAATAAGGTGCATTTGGTCACACCAATGATGACCGACAGCTTGGACACTGAACTCAAATCATAAATGCAGTGCATTACTTCACATTTAAAAGGTCTGAAATGAGAAATGAATGACCAAATAATGAATACATACGAGTGATAAATGAAACCATCTCATCAGCACCACATCCTTGGCCTCAGAAATAGCAGTTCTCTCAATAACTACATGCTAAATTACAGCCTGAGATGACTTTATTTAAATCAGATTCCCAATCAGACGCTCTCAAAAGCAACCAAAGACAAAAAAAAAAATGCATGCAGCTAGAACTGAAGAAGTCAATGCTTTGATCGCTCTCAGGCAACCTGACTAGGCATTATGCAAACTACCAATATTACCATTAAATCCCTCCAGACTCACTTCAGCAGGCCTTGCAGAATTAAGACGGTGTCTAAAAACAAATGTGTTTGTTGACCGACGCATTACTGAAGACTTTAGGTTCCTGTACACACAACTGTTCTACAACTACAATGCTTGACAATTGTCCTATTAGCATCCACAACTATAATCTCCAACACATTCGGTGACCACAGAAATACATGTTTCTTCCATGATGTTTCTTGATAACCTGAGTTTGACCATGTGCAGGGTTAAAGATTTAGCTATTACTACTGTACATGGACCTTGGCAGTTCTGCTGAAAATCAATAATAGCAGGAACTTGCGGGAAGATTAAATGCCGCACGACTTCAACCGTGTCCTGTAACTGTAAATTAATAGGCAGTTCTAATCAAAAGCAGAACCTGTGCAGTAATGGCTGGAGGCTATGACTAACCGGCAAATGACAAATGATGCAGGTGTCATTTCGTCTCAGTTACAAATAAATGTGCTAGCTATTAATAAATCACATTTACCGGTTTAATATCTGTAGTGGTAAGAGTGTCACATCAATAGCTGTTCGAGAGCTTTTTAAGCAGAGTTAAATTGAATGGTACACACCTGAATTAGGTGAACAGAACAAATTTTGGCTTTCAATAAAAGCTCTAGTGTGAACACGAGAGTTAATCTACTAAAAGAAATGTATAGTGAGTACTAGTGAGTACTCGGAGTACTGAAAATATGAGTATCTCCTGAACTCGTAATGATTGACATAATTACATCTTGCAGCTGTGAACCAAAACCATGGTGCTGGCATTTGCCCGTTTTGTTTGGCGTCCAAAAATAGGAAAATTCTTTAGGGCTGCAAACAACTAATCGATAAAATCGAGAAAAAAATAAATAAATAAAATTAAAAAAAAAAACATCGAATTTGATTATTGATTTTCAGGTAAAAAATCATTGATTTTCAGGCTCAAAAAAATATAATTTATAATAAAGAATAGTACACTTCAACGGACAAACCACAACCAGAAAATAATGGAGAACTAAAATAAATAAAATAGAAATCATTCCATTAATATTAGATATATTTACATTTTTTATATATTTAATCTAAGAAATTAGTTTAAAAGTAGTGCATTTTCATGGATAGTGCATTCAAAAAGAATGTAATAAAAAAAAAAAAAATGTAATTATGTTTGAATTTTCATCCGATTAATCGTAGAAATAATCAACAGATCAGCTGATTTTTACAAATTATTGTTAGTTTGCAGCCTAGCATGCTAGCAAAATTATCACTCGAAGAATAAAACATATTTGCCTGCAGCGTGTACATGACAAAAACATGCTATTATAATATAAACAAAGACCATCTCTAAGCAACTGTTCATTCATTATAGATAAAGAGCAGCTCATTCGATCAATGATTTATAAGGCTGATGATAATGCAAACATAACTGATTATGAAAAAATGAAGATGATTGAGACATGCAGACATATGAGACTAGATAAGACCAGCAGAGTCTCCAGCGAATGTATCGGACTCATGCCACTCATAGCAGCCCTCGCTCCTGCTTACATCACAGGGAGAGCTAGTGTCCCATGACAGGATGACTGGGTCATGGCGGTCACATACTGTACACACACAGACGGTGGCCTGATGGGGGTAGAGTACTACCTAGGGGAAGGGTGGGGCTGCACCAGAGGTGGAGGATAAGCAGCGATCAGTGGCCGATTGTCCTCCCCTCGGCTCCCGATTTCAGCAGTGTCATATTCTGAGCTGACTGAAACCTTATCCGCTTCCATCTGGAAGGACAAAACAGCGCGGTAAGTCTCCCAAACGGATGAAAACAGCAGAAAGGTGAACGAGCACGAAACTGCCCCTAAGTCCACTTCTTCTGAACCTGAAGGCTCTGTTCCAGAACCTAGCGAGCTGCCTATGTAGACAGCATTTTATCCTGGCCACTATCCAGATGTTAGTTTGGCCAAATTAAGGCAGCATCACTTATCTTTCTGCTTTCTGTAGCTGCTATTGAGGAAATAGAAGTCTTATGATTAGTAACTTGCAAAGTTTCTATTAAATTGTCATCATGTTAAATATAAAATCAGTTTTAGCCTTACTCTTAACTTTGTATATTGGCAATTTCAGAGGCTAACATTTTTATACATTTATTTATTTTTTTGCTGAATATCCACAAATCAGATTTCAAGTAAGCATTCTTACTGGAGCTGGACTGGAGATCACTTTCTCTGCTCGTTGGCAAAGATTAAAAAACAATCGCTTTGGGAACATGCAGAGAAAGAAAAATAAAGCTTCCGAACATTAGAAAAAGCATCCATCAATGGGGCGGTGAGCTCAAGCTCATGCTGTGTGAGGACGCGTCTGCTGTAAATCTGACCTACACAATCATGCACGGGTTACGCATGCAGGTCAGCTGTTAAAGCGCCAGAGTTGCTTCTTTCGCTCCTCCCCCTCTGTTAGTTTTTCCTCTGCATGCAGTGTGAGGGTGTCTCCTACTCTACCTAATCTTGCCCAGCTGATTCTTGGCTCTGGACAGAGGCTGAAGTGCGATGAAGTCATCCCCTATAGCCACGCGGTTGGTGTACATCTACAGAACACACAGGATCAGTAAAGAGGAGGAAAAGGTCACATGAGAAGTTATACACACTCAGAAATGACAGAGACAGGAAACAAGCGACAGACGCAGAGAGAAAGCACTCGGAAACTATCGGGTGTCATCCGCAGGGCAGCGGGTGCTGATGCTACTGAACCGTACTGCACCAACTTACTTCCTTGCTTAGGCATGTAGAAACTAATGGGAATATAAGGATTGAAAGTGTCCGAAACGAAGAGAATATGTGCTAAACATGAGCTGACAGCCTTGTGTTCGAATCCCAGCTCATCAGTCTATCCTTCTCCCGACTTTTTGCCGCACTTTGTGGCAAAATACTTCTTGAATGGAATTAGTGTAATAAATCAACTTTTTAAAGATATTCTAATTATATGACCAGCACCTTTATTTATTTAAAATCAATAAAGCTTAGCAGTTCTCTACTTTTCAACAATCACCAGTGGTACACAGTCCTATGCAAGAATATATAGGGCTGGGTCTCAATTCAAATGTTCCGATATATTTCAATTTCAATTTTCAAGCTCTCAATTCGATTCGATTTTCGATTTCAGCACTCAATTTGATTTAACTATAATGAATATAAATTTAACACCAATCCTACATTTATAACATAAGATTACAAATGGATAATTAATAATAGGCAATTAAGAGCCACAACTCTGTATATTAAACACTTGGGTACAATATAACAAAACTCTATATTTCAAATGCATCGATAAATAGACAGAACATTGATACAAGATGAAAAACTGATGCTGAAAACTCAGAGGTCAGCATGCATGCCTTGGTTAAAAAGGATCAGGTTATTTTGTGTTTAAGATAAAATTTTAAAGCATTAGCTGTAAGCTGTAGGTTGCAAGTCCATGAACGGTGTAGAAACATACTGGCTTTTGGGTGATAAGCATACAGTATAGTCTATCCACTTTTCCACAACCGGGCTGATCGGTTCTCTTTGCAGAACCGTTCCATTGTGTGGCGTTCCGATCCGAGGTGGCTAGCACGCCTACGATTTCATTTTCCACCGCGGGGCTGACAATGGATTCAATTAAAATGCTCAACCATTGCCATGCTAACACAAATGTTTACATATGATATAAGGTGTAAAAGACCTAAATCTAAAATGTTTTTATGTGAAGGTGGTGTTGACGCTGGGAACACACCTGAATCCACCATTTTAAGCAATGAGTGAATAACGGACTCTCTGTTGTAACAAGGCAAATAAAGGGGGTGACACCTAGTGGATTAGACTAATAAAAAAGATTAACGTAAATGTTCAATGTTTGCGGAAATACATTTAGCAAAAAAATCAATCTGTGGCCTTTAGGATTTTGAATCGACCACATAAAAAAGCAAAACAAAAAAAACGATGTATCGAAAAATCGATGCGAGACGGTATCATACTGTAACAAGAACCAGAAACTAGAAACCAGCCACAAACCAAATGATTAACTAATAACGTAATATAATAATATAACTGCAATCGAAGAATTAACGGGTGTAGCATATTTTCTAACAATGGGTATGTTTACATAACTACATACTAAAAATGCAACCGTTTTCGAAAAGTTTTGCGTATAGAGATCAATAGTGTCAAAACCCTCAGCGAATCCTGTATTATTCAAGTCAGGCCATTAGATGGCAATGTTACTTTGTACAAACACCTGCTGACATAACCATAGGCCGAACATATGAAAAACACTACGTCAACAGTTTCACAAATTCGTGTTTTTCTTGTTGTTGTTGTTGTTATTTAGTTTACACAGGAATGCTAGTGTTACCGTTTATAGATTTGTACTTTTAAATGCTGGCGCTCTATAGATAGGGGCTTTTGCATAGTGTAGTTCTTCATTGTAAACTGCAGGTGTCCGAAGCTGTGTCAGGTGAACTCTCCTAAAAACCTGTTCAAAAGAAAGAAGTCTGAGTCTGAACGTTTGGTTCGAAGTTAGAACATTTCTGGTGTCTTTTAAACACCATCAAGCCACTTTTGGTTCCCAACGATTGCTTAATATGTGTGTGTGCTTTTAAGGTCTGTGAAGGTTAATTTCGTTCACTAAGACTGTTGAGATTAGCCACGAGCGAAACCATGAATGTACTTAAGTGTCGAATTGCAGTGCTGACGCAACCGTTACGATCAGATTGTTTTTTTGGTCCCTTTCAAATCCACCCTTGAGTGGAAAAACCTCACTAAAAGTACACTAGGCCTTCATAGTACACCAAACTAAGTAGACTGGAGCTCTTGTAGGCTACAAACCATTGTTTTAATGAACTATGTGATTGTTTATACGTAAAGGCAGTCTATCAAAAAAGATAAAATCGTGAAATATCTGGTGTAGACTATTAAAACGTTTAGTACTGTGGCAATACTCAAGTTAGGAATTATGATGTTTAGCACCCTGCCAGTTCCCATAAACACCCATTAACGATATAAAGTTAAGCAAGCCATCATGAAGCTACAACCCGCCATTATCTAGTCATAATTCAACCACACAAGATGCGCTGCATTCCCGGATAGATTATGCAGTAGATTATTAATATTGCGATGAATGTCAGATGATACGTCTGAGTGAGTTTAGGTGAAGGTGAGAAGTCATGCGGTGACGTGAGCCACATGCTGTATTACTTCGTCAGTGTTATCTTCCAGTGCAATTACACACAAACTCTCACTCCATCTCTACCAGAGCTCGAGCGCTTGCGGAGGAGATCCGGCGCTCACCTGAGATTTCTGCGTGCTGGTCGGCTGCAGGTGCCTGTACAAGACTTTCTTGATGACGTCTGGAAACAGGCAGGTGATGACGATGATGATGATGGCAAACCAGGCCGAGCCGCTGGACAGCAGCTGAACGAAGACGAAGTACATGTCCTGCGTGTGAAGAAACGGCCTAACGGAGGGGGAAAGTTCAATTAGACTGCAATTAGTAGAAATCAACAAGCGCTGTCAGATATCTAACTAATGAGCAAACGGGCAACTGTTTCAGAGCCAAATATTGAGCACAGCATCTTGACTGTATTCCAGGAGACCAGATCAAAGTGCAAACTCTTATCACCAGCACATCGACAATCCAATAAAAACTATTTAGAAAGGAAAATAACCCATGTATCCACTGTCCTTGACTTCCACTTCCTCACAGAGCAGATAAAACTAATTTTTTTGATCATTTATTACACGACTCAAGGATTTACAGAAAAAAACTCCCTTTCAGCATGATTTTAGAACATGGCTACAAAAAATGGCAAAATTTCATGCAGTAATCACACATTTAAAACTGCATGCCAAGTTCTGGGTAGTTCAAATAAAAAATAAAAACAAAAAACATGGACCGAATCCCCGAATGCAGTCCACATCAGAAGAAAGTCATTGCATTTACTTAAAAATGCAATAAATATTAAACTGCAAAATATTACTTAAATATGAATTCTGCATGTCTCTCTGTAAATGAAAGGTGCCTCGATATATAAGTACATTAAAATAATCGCTAGTCACTTAAGCCCCGTTCACACTAGCAGCGACGCGATCATATTCATTTCAATGGAGAGCTGGCGATATCCGGCGACAAGAGCGACAGCGGCCGTCAGTGACCGGATGTGGGCGTGTCCAGCGACGCGACAAAGTTCAGAATCTCTCAACTTTATGCAAATGAAGAGCGACTTTCGGGAGCGACAGCCAATAGGAAAGAAGACGATAGTGCTCATGTGATCATACTCGGAACGGCGTTTGCGTTTTTGCCATAGATAAACGCACGCAATGGAAAAAAGTAATGTCTGTTTCTCATTCATTTTTGTTTGTATGTATGGACTCAGTATACTTACATTATATTCGGTCTTTTGCCTGCAAAATGTTTGTATTTAGCGGCAAGAAACCTGATTCGCTGTCAATAATGATGTAACTAAGCGACCAGAATGAGAACGCCCATTAGCGACCTCGTCTCCAGCCTCTGGCGACAGAAGTCGCTGCTAGTGTGAACCGGGCTTAAATCACTCGCGCTTGACGCTTCCGCGTCCGGTGTGAACGCACTGCAAGTAAGTGGTGATAAATGATGCACTGTTTCATTCAATAAAAATACAGTCATGTACTGAATTTGGATGTGTATTAGATTAGTACACTTAGTAAAAGAGTAGTATGCTAATATGAGTTTTCAGTTGTCACTGAATGACTGAATCGTTCACTTAACCAACTCATTTAAAACCAACAAGGGTTGTTAGCAGTTTTGGCTTCATCTGAAAATTTCCATTGTTTTTTTGTTGTTGTTTTTTTTTAAATTTTTTTTTAAATAAAATTTGGTTTTATTAATGGCTTTTGGCTGTCTGCATTCTTCTGCCAACACACGCAGAACACTGCTGCAAAATATCTCATGACATGAGCACTCTGTTTCACTCTGAAGAATCAGCTTCCTTAAAAACCACTAAAATACTTGTAAAGAACCATTATAATGAAGCAATCAGTTGCAATCAATAGTTACACCAAAATATAATTACATTATTCCAACCAATATGACTTTCTTTCATCTATAGAAGAAATTTTGAAGAATGTTGGCAACAGTTTTGGTGACCACTTACATTGAAAGAAAAAAAAATCCAGATATTTCTCAAATTAGCAATGTCATGTAATGACATGAGGGTAAATAAATATTAAATTATTTAGCTAGAATCATTAAACATTGAGGTAAAGTAGAAGCAGTATCTTATTATCCTTCAGTATCCTAGTATTCCTATTAAAATTAAAAAGAAATGTTAAAGCAAAATGTAAAAAACAAATACTTTCATAAGTTTACTGAACACTACTTTGAACTAAAAACAGATTTAGCATTTTTGTTTGAATGTGTTTTAGCCATTCATTTACATGACAACCTCAAATGGTTTTCAAATTTTAGTTTTGGAAATCTGCGTAGAAGCTGACGTCATGTATGCATATTACATGTCTATAGTCATGCATGAGTTTCTTTACAAAGTCACATCTCCAACTCAATCACATCCAAAATAAAGGTTTTTGTGAACATAATATATGCGTGTGTGCTGTGTATATTTATTATGTGTTCTTAAAGACACTCACATACTGTATATATTTAGAAATGAGTTATATTACTATTATATATAACTCATTTATAACTTATTTTAACTCTATTACATAATATATATGATTTATTTTAGATACAAATAAATGTAATATATAATTTTTTGTTTAAAGCATGCTTGTGTGTGTATATACTGTATAGTACAGTACACACAGTACAGAAAGATTTATTTAGTTCACAAAAAAATTGTGCATGATTTACTTCTCAAATATTTTGAGTAGCTTGTTACTGCTTTAGCACCCAATCAACTCAACTCAGACTCTGCCGGGACTCAAATGACCTGATTATCTGGCTGCAATCAAATAAAACAGCAAGAAATGCAAAATCACAAAGCATGAGCTAATATGTTACAGGTAAGGAATATTATCATGCTGTCATCTGAACAGCCAAGGCTGTGCAAACTGCAACAGTACTAGATGTTTGTGTGTGTGTTTAGTCAGTGTGGAGTGTACTGCTCACCATGACAGCTGGGGCTTAATATGACAGGCCTGGATCGCTGCTGCCCGCCATCTGTTCAGATGATGCATTTCACGCGGTCGCATTTCAAACAGCCCGAGCCAGTCTTTCCAATCAACTTCCTCTCCACACTCACTCAAAGTCAATTTCTGACACATGACGAGATTATTATTCAGGCTTAAAGTTTGGTCGCAAGCGTGTTCAGCTGCAGTCTATTTTTAACTTCTACTCAACCCAAAGAATCCAGACTTTTCATCTTATGAAATAAGTCAGGTGTTTGCGTTGGCCGATCTCTGGAAGTGACAGACACTTGAAGGATTCCATGTGAAGCTACGAAACCATCATTTTTGACGGCGAAAATCAAGCGCTTTGTTACCACTGTCTCTCACTTTTCTATACCACGTCTACGTGAACGAGAACGTGCCGGGCTAAAAATAACATTTCTCTTCTCCATCGCTTATACGAGCGAGTCCTCTGGGAGAAGTTGCATTTGTATCAGTGATGCGTCTCTCACACTTAGCGGCTTGGATACTAAACATGCTTCAACATTAACAGTCTTCTCTGCCTTTAGCACAGTGCAAACTCTCAGATGTGATAATCGTGAGCACCCAGACTCACTTACTTTCACTGTTCACGCTAAAATGCCTTTACCTTTGACCTTCCGTGCTCAATCTATCATAAAAAGGCTTTTTATACTTAAAATAGCTTTAGTAGTAAACACAAGCCTGTGTTAAACCGAGAGATAAATGAATCATGGATAATCAGATTTCAAGACATCACACTGTACATTTATCAAGCCTGGGGTTTATGTTCATATTTGCATATTAATCAGATCACAACATTGATTGAACGGGTTCTGCTTGCCGGTCTGTGAAGATAATAGAACATAGTTACAGTACAGAATAGTACAATACATACTGTACAGCTAGACCTAGATTATAGATTCAGATTTTCATTTTGTCTGTGTGAATATCTTTAAGACAAAACCAAGCTCATGAATATTAAAGTTCAAAATTCTAATCTCTGTATACAAACTTTCTTTGCAACAAAAAGGGTAAGATTTCACACCCTGTGACTTCAGGGTTTAATCAAAGTAAAAATGAAGAAAAATTATGTCTGCATTTTGAAATTGAAACAGCTTTTGTTCTTCATCAGGCATAATATGTATGTTTTGTTTGCAATTTTAATAAAATATTAAATACAACAAATAAAAAATAAATAATACATTTAATGGAAACTGCAACTGCCTTTTCTTGATGTAAATCTGTCCATTAGCTAACATTAGAGCAGGGGTCATCAAACTTGCTCCTGCAGAGTTTAGCTCCAACTTGCCTCAACACACCTGCCTGGAAGTTTCAAGAATACCTGGCAAGATCTTGATTAGTTGCTTCAGGGGTGGAGCTAAACTCATCAGGACACCGGCCCTCCAGGACTGGACTTGATGACCCCTGCATTAGAGCATTGACATTTGAGAAATTACGGACTCTATCATCTCATTCGTCTTTATAAATATTAAAAGACATAACAGATTTTGCCTGTCGCATCATATTCAGACAGTTGAAGTTAAATATTTAAAAATCTCAAAAAACAACATTTGTTTTGATTTCACTGCGACATGTCACTTCATGAATTGCTAGTTTATAACTGCTTACTATACTGTTCATATAAGATAAACACTTGCAGTTCTGTGAGAAAAATAGTAATGCTTCCTCAGAATTGGATTTTATAACTTACAATTTCAATTTCAGAAAAAAAGTCATAATTGCAAGACATAAACTCGCGAATGTGAGAAAAATGTCAGAAATGCAGGTTTATATCTCAGTTTTGTAAAAAAATCAGAAAAGCGAGATATAATCTTGCATATTCTAGTTCTCAGATCAGTCTTTTTTCTGAGAACTGGACTTTATAACTCGTGTGACGTAACCGTCAGATTAGGATGTAGATTAATTTCTTGGAACGGATCTAAGCACAGAGAGAAGCACATTCGACTGTATTTAGTGAAGCTCATAAAAGCTTTTTCGGATTAGATCATTTTTATTCTACTCCAAAAAAACTTTCACTGTGCATATTTTTCATGATCTGCTTGACAAAGTGTTTACGCTATGTAAAGCATTAAGAACGGGCCATGTAATTGTGTGTGATACTCATTTACATGCCATTAGTGCTCTAATGCTACGTGTGTAATATTCATAACGGAGCAGTAAGCCTACAGTGGAGTGTGACATTTCCACAAACGCGCTGGTGTGTGGAGAGGTAATTACAAAGACGGTGCTGATTGACCTACTCAAATATCCTTAGTCGTGTGATTCAACCGGCAGCTCTCATAGGGTCCTGAGGCTCACATGACGAGACCGCGACCAAAAACATGCAAGTCACGATTTGTAATTCTCAAGCTCCTGTCTTCAGGCAGAATGCTTGATCTTATCCAGCCTGTCACACACTGTGGACTGTGACACAAGGCAAAGCCAGGTTATGTGACTGCCCCCCGCCTGCTTGAGTATACAGAGAGAGTCAATATGCTTCTCTTCATGAAAGGAAACATATCCACAGGCCCCTGTCCTTTTGAATGTCACTCTATTCTGGGCCAGCCACCTATGGATGATTAATTAAGGTCACTGTACCGCCTCACAACCCTGCCAAACACGGCAAGGGATTACGAGACAAAAAAGCCGGTGTGATATTTTATACGTTGACAGTCTGTAGATCACGAAGTCAATGGATAGTCTAACCTTCTAATTAGCTGAGCATCGCTGAATACTGACCTGCTATTATTGAGGGAACACGATCATTTTAATAACAAGTTCATTTTTCAGAGCCATGGTGTTCATACCTTTCTACTTATACAGTAGTTGGAGAAAGTATCGACAGCTAAAAAATTACACTTAACACTGTAAAAAATATTGGGTATTAGGGTTGGGTCGATAGACGATGCCATTGTCCATCGTCGGTGGGCGAAAGACATCACGATGCTGAGCCGGCATCGCGACCCTCCGCCCCGCCACAGCTGCAGCAACCAGCTCGCGAAAAACACACTTAATCTATGGCGGCAAATCTATGCCATTAATAAGCGAGCGCACCACTGATGCTGGCAAGCGCGGTAAATAATTTCCGCGACAGGAAAACAGATGTACATGGCAAGAAACGGGGCCGTGAGCTCATATCAAACCCTCGCGCACAATTCAAGCACTCGCACGCGATCACTCTTGCGCTCAATCCTCTCTTACCTGCTCGTGCTAACACTGTTTTGCCATTCTCTGAATATCCTCGCTCTGGACTTGGTAAACAGGAAGAAGTAGACATCTGCGTCTGTGTAAAGTTAGTACAGGTAACTTGCTCTACAGCAACACTAGCGGCTGGCTGACCAAATCACTCTTCCTGCAATGCGAACGGGGGTAAACAACACGGGGGATTTGAATGGGACTTATGTTTCGACACTCGTGGCTAAAAAATCAATACTTTCTTTGGAAAAAAAATATCGATTTATATCACAGAATCGATAAAATCCTCCAGCCCTACTGAACAGTAATAAGAGTTAGTAGATATGTGAGAGAAACACTATCCTTTACAGAATGTTAAAGGGACCATCAAAAATAAAGTGAAACCTTGTCTTCAATTAAAATAGACCATAATTAGACCAGTAGATCAAGCATTCTTAAGTTTTCAAATTAGCAAATGGAGTTTGGATGTCACCTAGTGGTCATTTTGTGTAGAGTAGAGGTAATTTTATAATAATGCATTATTGAAATCATGCATTTCATGTTATATATATATATATATATATATAAGTATGTATGTATATCTTTTTTTCTCAGTGAAGTTGAGATCAACTGAAAACAAGTGTCTTAGCATCAAAACTACAGGAGCTCACTACAGGACTACTACTTTTACCAAAGGATGGATGTTCTTTGTTTATTTCAAACTTAAACATAAAAGAATAATAACAATGATAAATTACTTAAAACTGT
>JAUCMT010000099.1:692414-706404 GCA_032357475.1 Enteromius thamalakanensis
CAGTCCGTAGTTGTCGGTAAGCTTGACGGGCTAGCAACAGTAACTAAGGGGGGCGTGGCTTTTGCGAAAGGTCAATTCAAGTGTCTCTGTTCAATCAATTCAACAATTTCAAGTCCCTGTTCGGGCGCCACTATGTAACGGTGGCCTACGTCCTCACTCAAAAAATCTTTAAGGGGGGGAAATAATGTTTGCTTTGTTCGGGAGCGCCAGCCAGGAAAATCCTGACGAAAAAATAAATAAATAAATAAAATAATAATTTTATTTTACCCTGGATAGCCAAAACCACCGATTACATTAAAAAGTAAAAGATAGTCAGAGGAATAACTGTTGTCAGTCACAATTTATTTACAATGTCCCACAACAGGAAAAGATCCAGCACCTCTGGTCCAGGCAAAAAAAGAAGAATTTTCAATCCTGAAGAACTTCTCCCGCCGCGTCATCTATGACACGTTTCAGTGGAGGCAGATTCGCGTTCATGAAATATACATTTTCCATACAAAAGAAAGAAAACAAACATATAAACATTGACAATTACTTATTTTTATCAATTACAACCTTTACAATTAGTAAAATCAAAGTATTTACATTATTTGAATAAACCTAGTAAAAGTGCGTTTTGTGACTAAATGTTTGTGAGCGTGAATAAATGTTTGTGTGTGTAATGGCAGCGCTCGGATACTGACCCAGTTTGCAGTCAAGGAAAGGATCTGCTGGAGTGGTGTTTCCTGGCATTGGATAGGGGAGTAGAAACGTCTTATTCGTTTTCAGAGCTGCTTCATTTCGGACTCCGATGATATTTGAAGTGCCATGCTTTGACGTTTCAATTAAAACTTTGGGTCGCACAAATCATCATTGGAAACTATAGCTTAATGAACCCGTCTTCTCTGTTCGCCTAATCCACCAACCGCTCACTCAGCAACTGTCAAATTCTTGGATGACGCGTCCTTCTTCAGGTATGACCTACTTTTTACAGTCACTTCCTTCCGCATGTTAATTGTAACTCCCACCCACTTTTGCAAAGTGAAAGTAAAATTCAAAAGTAAACAAAAGAAGATTTTGTAAACGGGGCGTGTCGCTGCATGTTGCCAGAGGCTGGCGACGAGGTCGCTAGTGGGCGTTAATTTCTCCTTCATCACTGATGGAGCAGAAAACAAAGATGTGGCATGGTTCCTTTTCTTTTCCCCTTCGCCACAACCTATAGTGTTTTTTCTTGATAAAAAAAAAAATTCTTCTAAAGCATTGGTCTTACACTCCATTCCTGGAGGGCCACAGCTCTGTAGAGTTTAGCTCTAACCATAATCAAACACACCTGATTCAGCTGAATCAAAGGTCTTTAGGATCACTAGAAACTTCTAAACAGGTATGGTTTGGAGCTGGTTAGAGCTAAACTGTGCAGAGCTGTGGCCCTCCAGGAATTGAGTTTAAGACCACTGTTCCAAAGGTTAAAACTTAACCTGGAAATAATTGCAAAGGCATATTGGTCTCCAGTCCCTACCCATAATTTATTACTAAAATTATTACTGACGTGTTTCATCAACTGATTGACTGCACTGGAAGCATGAGAATAATAGACAAATTGTTGAAGTCAGCAATACATTGATATGATCACAATGTATTCACTTTATTGGTGTCACTGTAGTATAAAGTTTTATGTTGTGGAACATTTACTTAGTTTGACTGAAAATGCAGACCTGCTAAAATTCTAAATAAAATGAGAAAAAAAAATATAATAATAAAGCAGCATGGGGTTTATCCTGCATAAGAAAGCAGGCAATTATTATAAAACAAAAACAAAACATGGTATGTAACAGGAATGGATGTATTGCTGTTTGAAAACAGCACAACATATTGTATTGCAACATATCCTTAAGACATCACTGAAAAGGAAGGCAACACTAAGCTGTACTCACAAACAAATGTGCAACTAACAACTAACCTTACTGTAAACAGTTATAAATGTAAACAGATCAACACTAAAACAGGTTTACACAGAGTTCTACTTGGTCGCAGCATAAAAAAAATATATATTTTCAATAGAATTGGGCACTATTTGTTAAACATTACGTAAGGAAATGCTAAGCAGCAACTGCAAGCAGATTTACAACGAACTGTCAAAGCATTGCATTAACAATGGATTATAGTTTAAATTGACAGCAAATTAAAGCTGTACATTCAGCAACTCAGAACAATACTGGAACAAAGGTCAGTGTAATGGTTGTATATAATGTGAAAATTTACATTTAAAGGAACACGACTTTTTGACTTCAGCAGTTAGATAAAGTCCATCACCCACACATTGCTCTAAGACTGTTAATTTCGGATCTGAAATCCGGATAACTGTCATAGAAAACTGACAGCTCCAGGATACATCCACATGTGTTAGCAAATGGGCGTCGTTGGAATCCTTGAAGTTGTGTAAAGTTAATGATCGTTTTTTCCAGAAAAAGATCAGAACCAGTGCAAAATCTGATAAACCGTGACAGACCCTTTGTATCAGATTCCCGAAGGTAAGTGCTTAAATGCTTCTGAATCTCCTTCCGCTGGCCATTCATGTTTTCTGGGAAAGAAAGTGACTTCAGGACATTTCTCACAGTAGGCTGCAAGTTTTCATACACAGAGGATGTTTTCAAACATCAAAGACTACTCATTCCGATTCTGGCACAAATTTCAGAAAATTTTCGATGAAACTGCTTTTAACAAATCCAAAGGCAGCCTGCTCCAGGATTACTGGAGCTATTTTCACAGGAAGATACTTTTCCTTTTGCCATCCAAAGGCAATAAAACGACCAACACTTTCCCAGTGTATCTGCCCAAAATCATGCCGTATGAAAGGCACCTTGAAAGAACTGCCCATATAGTACTGTTCATAAAACTCATTTCAGAACTCAGAAAGACAGTCCCTCACAACTCCTCCTTCATCATGGCCTTTCTCAGGTTTTCCATCCGGTGCAATAAGTTGAATTTTTATTTTACACCCCAACACACTTTCATCCAAAAAATGACCAATGAGCTCTGGGAGGACATGACTGCGATGGACAACCAAGATCCTCTCTGTGTGTACAAATAAAAAAATAAAAAATGCCTTCAGTAACAAATGTGATAGTGTTGCTGCTTTCATCCAAAGCAGTGCCATTACGGTTGGACGAATGTATCTCTGTGGAATAAGGAAAAGAGATCTCTGGTTCGATAGTGCTTCTGATGTAAATCACATCTGCATTTTCAGATCTTTCCCTTGGAATTGTTGTTGGGGAGCTGTTGAGTTCTTGTGTAGTAACAGCCACATCAATTTCCTGTTGCACATGTGAGCCCAAGTTACTTTTCTTCTTAGTTGTGAGATAAAACCGCAAAAGTGGCAACTTGGTCTCTGCATAGTTTTCCAACTGTAATGTCTTCATCCACAGACATTTCTTTGTAATCCTTTAAATCTTACTCAAACTCTGTGATGTCTCCCAGTGCTTCCATCTGCAAAAAACAGCTTGACTGCTTGCTGAATCAAATCCTGTTTTGGGGATTCCTTGGAGACATCTACTTTTCGTGTACCACCACCCTTTTTTGTTCTCACTTGTCTGAAGATGTCACTTTCTGCATCGCAATTCATCCATCCTAATTCTACCTTTCTCATACTCTTTTGAGCATTCCTTGTTTTGTTTTGTTGACTTGTTGTGACAGAATCCTCACACTTGTGTTTTTTGGATAATTTAGATTTCAATCGCTCAAAAACTTTTCTGTTATTGGGTTCATTCATATAGTTGGCTTTCTGTCTGCAAAATCCCAAAATGGCCAAACGATCACCGTAAGATGGAAAGTATGTCTTTAGTTGCTCATCTGTCATTACTTCGATGGCGCTGGTATATATCTAGATAAAAAACAAGAAATTAAATTAAATTTAAATTAATTATTTGATATTTTAAGTTTACATGGCATCACACAATTTTCCCTGACCAATGGCTGGGTACAAGAATCATTTAGCTGCAGTTACTGGTTCATCGGAGTTATTGTAGTCAGATACATTTTCTAATTTGTTTGATTAGGTTCGCTTTGTCTACCTTCAGGACTTGTGCAAAAATTAAATGATGTTTAGAGTCATATTTATCCATAAAGGAAATTCCAAAGGGTTTACAAACTTTAATGTGTTATACTGTTATACTCATACTGTATGTATCTATATACATATGTATTCATATGCATGGAAAGTTAAAGGATCCAGTAAGCAAATTTAAACAGTAAGTTCAAAACAGAAGCAATCCTGAGGGAAAAAAACGCCCAATGTTATCAGAGATTGGGGATAGAAGTCATTAAATTACTTTTTTCAGCATGTATTAACAGCATTAGCGTTTTATAATAGATGCTGACTAAAGGTCAGTGGTTTAGTAATTCTGAACAGACCCATATTAGGCGGTTTAGTGGTCTTTGGCGTCTCCTTATGGTCCTGTTTGGTATCGCTTGACTTGACTTGTGCGTATTTGTATTGAAAACATTTAATTAATTAATCATTATTCATGGAGGCACTACTCAGCACTGTACACACACACAGTGTATTATTTAATAATTAATTAAACGTTTTCAATTAGCAAGTTTATCACAAGCACTTATTTCTTTTACTTAAAACACAGTATATATATATATATATATATGGTAATCAACAGTACTAGCAATCAGTCTACATAGTTTCACCTTTTCTCGGTCCAGTGTTTGAATTGTTTCCTCTGGAATATTCCACTGTCACAAGAACTCAATTACTGTAGATCATCCATTCTGTAGACAGACATAAGTTCGATTACATAACCAGGGTTTATTGATTGTTTAGCAGTTGATGACAAACACAATGGAATTAGACCACACGATAATCAAAACTTAGTCATAGTCTAATCGACCATTTATCCCTCAATGGGAACGATAGTTATTGACGCACGAAACTGACGCTAATGTTTATTACATGATTAACAGTACAATTTACAACAACTTCAAACACTGTTCAGTTGATCTTATGAAAGTATACTTACTTTCAAAACACTTGATCCGGTCTTCATCATATGAACGTGACTGCACGCTCTTTGACCACCTAAGAACAACGCGCATGTGGGGTTTACATGTAACGCCCCGTTCACACAAGCAGCGACTTCTGTAGCCCCGTTCACACTAGCAGCGACATGCAGCGACAAAGCGAAGCGAGCCCATTCATTTCAATGGAGAGCTGGCGACATCCGGCGACAAGAGCGACAGCGGAAGTCGCTGCTTGTGTAAACGGGGCGTGTCGCTGCATGTTGCCAGAGGCTGGCGACCAAGGCGCTAGTGGGGGTTAATTTCTCCTTCATCACTGATGGAGACCGTTGGCGACCGGATGTGGGCGTGTCCAGCGACGCGACAAAGTTCAGAATCTCTCAACTTTATGCAAATGAAGAGCGACTTTCGGGAGCGACAGCCAATAGGAAAGAAGACGATAGTGCTCATGTGATCATACTCGGAACGGCGTTTGCGTTTTTGCCGTAGATAAACGCACGCAATGGAAAAAGTACTCTTTGTTTCTCATTCATTTTTGTTTGTATGTATGGACGATACTTATATTCAGTCTTTTGCCTCCAAAAAGTTTGTATTTTGCGGCAAGAAACCTGATTCGCTGCCAACAATGATGTAACTAAGCGACCAGAATGAGAACGCCCACTAGCGACCTCGTCTCCAGCCTCTGGCGACATGCGGCGACAGAAGTCGCTGCTAGTGTAATAGGGGCTTTAATGAGCCTGACAGCAACCTGTCAAAATAAAAGTTCAGTTTAACTTGTGACAGAAATATAATATTTAATATATAGTGTTACTAAAATTATTTAAGTAACTATCAATTAAATATAATTATAAACTATGCTTTTGTAAAATAAAACTTATTAATTAAAGATGCATGTGATGATCGAATCTTAATTAAGCTAATTAATTTAGTCTTATTCCATTAAAATTTATTAATTTAGAATTACTCTATTGATTATAAATCGTAATTTACAAAAGAAAGTAAAAAAAAAACAAAAAGGCATTATGCGATACAGTACCAGATGATGCCGCCGTAAAACAAGGAGAAGATGAAGTAGAAGGCGATGGAGCCCCATGTGACGAAGTGATTCATCCACGTCCAGAAATGTGTCTCTAAGGCCAGCTGTGGAGACAACGGTGCAGATGAAGCTCACGCGTTCTTTAAAAAGCACGAGTGTCGCATCTAAATCACGCACTCACCTTCAGAGTAACCGTAATAACCATCACAGTGAATACTAAAGTGCCAAACGTCCAGTTTCCAAACATCTGCAAGAAACAAACATGTCAAAGAGATTTCAAAGCACACGAGTTGTACGGGGTGAACCAAATATCTAGAGGCTCTCAGTGCATCCAAAATAAACCATGCCCAACCGCTTTATACCAGAGAGCGGCTTGTCGGAAGCCATTCGCCGTCATGCAAAAGCGCGAGTGATGGAGCGCCTCCAAATCTCGTCGTAATTGAGGATGGCAGATTATCAAAAGAATCGAGATCAGAGCCGCTAAACCAAACCACAGAGACAGCTGCTTATTAGAAAAGAAACTGGAATCCAGTCAACTCTTACCAGTTGCCTGTTAGCCCGCAAAATCTGAGAGCATGCACGGCAGGAATGAGAAAGAGAGAAGCAGAAAAAAGGGAGAGAAGATGGATAAGTAGTAAAAGCCAACAGTACGGTACAAATGTGGCAGATAACGATGTAATTAGTCGGAGGATTGATGCTTTGTGTCTGTGAGCTGGAGTTAATCGATAGTCACTGAGGTTAAGTAGAAGTTGTTAACGTCTGACCAAGCGCTTCTGGCTAAATCATTTAGATAGCATCTCTGAGATCTAGAGAGAGCGGTACTAAAGACAACTGTCATGCCACAGACACACGTGAGCTTGGATGATAGAAGAGCGAGGCGAGGAGGCGGGAGGCTGGAGCTGACCTGTCCGTTTCCCATCAGCGTGGTGTCTTCTCCCATCAGGATGTAGGAGCCGAAGAAGAAGACGAAGGCGTGGCAGAAGCCCAGGAAGGTCCAGTACAAAAAGGTTTTGAAGGACAGCAGGGAGTTTTTACTGATGTCTCTGATGAAGGGAGAGAGAGGGAGAGGTGGGGGGGTGGAATGAAAACAGCAAAGCTGACTCTAACTGCCATTACTGCCGTATTAGACTGAAGCTGAGATAACGTGCAGGTATCTTTTTTATTTTTACTATACTTAAAGTAATTTTAGTATGATTGATGAACTATTTCTGATCGATTTTTTATATGTTCCATTTTGTTATTTTTTGTTTAGATTTTAATTGTAATTTTAATGTTTGTGAAATTTTGTTATATATTATTATTAAGCTTGAAAAAAATAAATAATATATTTTTAATATTTTTTTTTTTATAATTTATATATATATTTTTATATAAAAATGAAATCGCTTTCCAGTTAATGTTTATTTAATTTTAGTCTAATTTAGGTGTCATTTTAGACAATAATAACCTAAATAAAATTCATTTAAAAGATATTATATATATATATATATATATATATATATACACACATATAAAATTATTATTATTTATATAATAATAATAATAGTGATGTGATGGAATATTGACTTTATTTAAAATATATTTTCAAACTTAAAAAAAAAAAAGAATACAGGAAATGGCCCGAGAGACTAATTTTAATCTTTTAATTTTATAACCATTTCTGTTCAGAGCCAGGTTTTTTTGCAACACAGATGGCTTTGGATTAATTGTAGTCACAGTGCAATTTTTTTTGTTGTTATAATCTGATAAGTTTACTAATATTTTGTTTAGGCTGGTTGTGTGTGCTGTAGAAGGTGCTAAAAAGCTCCACGCTTGATCTCTTCTGATGTCGTACCTGTAAAGTGCTGGTTTGCTCTGCAGAACATGAGGATGCACCAGCTGCTCAAACAGACTGTAGACCAGTATGGGCAGAGAGGTGAAGCAGATATTATACAGCGTCAGATACACGCTGTCATAAAGAGTCTGCGAAGCACAAGACGACACCCACACTAAAATCAGACAGGGTTTGGAGAAATCACACACACACTCAAATCTCCAGACTTAACTAACTTCTGATTTCTAAAAAACATGCAACAGCGTATATCCAAAGACTGTAAAATTAAACCAGAAAACCTTACTATACAGTCCGAGCAAAAAAATCATATGACAATAATTCTACTGGTCAATATATATCCAACATCAACCAATACTCCTACATGACATTCACAATACCATGGATTTCTACTGAAGTAACTGGATTTCAAAAATCTGACGAGCTACAGAGGTCTCTGTGATAGTTTGGTCTGATTTAGGTCATTTCTCCAATGCCACCAATTGATCACTTTAGTCACCGCTTAATCATTAACTGTAGATTAAACAGTACAGCATGCATTAACAACACCAATGTCAAGGGTTTGATTCCTAAGGAATACATAAAAACAATGTTAAAAATGCAGAGCAAGTATCTTTAAAAGCATCTGCCAAACACGTAACCGTAAAACTGTGTGTGCAATGTCCTTGAGACGTCACTAATCACTAACCGTACGTATTAGCAGTAGGAGTACCGACTTGGTGTGGTCACATTTCTCACAGTTTTGTGAAACGTTCAAGGTGAAATCCAGTCACTTCATTGGGAATGCATGAGAACTGGTATTTCAAGCGAAGGTGAAAGCTTTCACAACGGGTTTAAGTAGCTCACACAGATTCGGCGTGTTAACCAAGAGAAAAAATACATCAAATACTGCCTGAGAGAGACACTTACTTGCTGTGAGAACAAACAGAAGAACTGGTATAAAAACTGGGGAGTGATAAAGCACACATTCTACAAAATAAAACAAAACACTGAGTTAAATAAAAACGCAACTCTTCAACGTGAAAAGCCAGACGAAGAGCTCCCAACGCACCTTGTAGAAAAAGTATTGCACAAGGGTTGCTATTCTAATGTAGTAGAAATGGCCGTGCACAAGCAGCAATTTGGCGAGGAACTTGAACCTCGCGATTGCATAGTCGCTGTTCCTCACGGCTTGTCTTCCTTCTTTGCCCATGATTCCTGCACATGGAGGTTCATTCGGTTAGCTTGATCGCAATCGAGTGGGGGAACTATGATGTCACTTTGTAGGCAAAAACCCAAACGCGAGTTAGCATTTTAGCACTTCCACTTCCAAGTCAAAGTAATCTCTTTAAGGTAAACTCATAATTATCTCATGTAAATACCGTCTTAGACGATGTGAACGTGAAACTTTAACAATGTATAGGGCTTACAATGACATTCAAATTAAATAGAATTTAATTAACGCCACAAATTAACGTGTCACGACGCATAGACTGAGAATAACATTTTATGTACCTACTGGTACATTATTCATAAAACAAATTGAATCTTACCAAATGCAAAAACTAGCTCACTGTGGACTACAATTGTATTGAAAAGTATGTGGAGACACGTTTTTAATTCAAATATTCATGTTTTTTTTGTGTTTAATATTCATTTACAGAAATACGTGCTTTCCTGTCTTTTAGTTATGTTCGTTTCATTTATTCACTGCACTATTTATTAGAAACGTCTCATTTCAGTTTGATTCGAGTTTTGTATTAATTCCAGTTTAATTAAAAGGGTTTATAAAGTGTGGATTAAAATTCGTTTACAGACTTTTATACCTTTCCATTAAACACGTTAAAAATATGTTTCAAAAAAGTTATCGCAAGCGCAGTTATCGCGTACGCGACCATGCTGTAGCTCGTTTATAGCCTAGGCTTAGATTATTACGCGATAATATAGTTCTGACACTTTTATTTAAGCATCATAATTATTTTGTGAAGATTAACGTTTAAGACTCATGAACTTTAATTAAACACAGAGTCTTTTTGTTGAGGAAACCAGTTTTATGATAACAGGCGATCGGCCTAAAGAGTGACCTCATAGCTCCCCCACTCGATACATGTTAGCGGACATCTTTGAGTCCACCTACCGATACCAACGTGAGCCTCCTGGATCATACTGACATCGTTGGCTCCGTCTCCGATGGCTAAAGTAATAGGCTTCTCAGGAGAAGTCTTCAACAGTCTCACCACCTGCCAAACACACACCAGCGCTATGAAAACAACAGGCCCGTGTGGGCCGACTTCAGAGGTCGGCCATATTAGTGTGCGTGACCTCTGGCCTTGTGGGGATAGAGTGAAATGTGACCACGAGATAGGTAAGGTGACCCACCTTGGCTTTTTGGAGAGGTGCCATTCTGCAGCAGAGCACAGCCGAGCAGTTCTTACACACCTCCATGAAGAGTTTCTCATGCTCCCGCAAAGCCAGAGACAGACTGGCCCCGTCCACCACCAGCCCGTGCTGGATCACATGATCCTCCTTGATCCTGCGCAAACCCATCGCATACTTAGGGCCAGATTTACTAACAGCTAACACTCATTTGGCATTAAAATAGTAATGTCAACTAATTCCCCACCTTTATGTCGCTTTGGATAAAAGCGCCTACTAAATGAATAAATGTAAATGTAAAGACGCATAATAAAAAATGAGCGTAGAAAAGGCGTGGACAGTTATTTTTGCACTTGGTCTTGTTTAAATTACTAGTTTTTTTTATTTTTATTTAATGCCCCTCCATGTTTTACCATGTACCATGTTTTAAAGGGCCCATGACATGACCAATCAAATTTGCTTTGATTGTTGGGCATATAAGAAGAGTTTTTACTATTAAAACATCCTCCGAATTTCATAGCTTAAGACGTCATGCTCATATAAATAAAGCATTCACTTAATCAAGCTCTGAAAACAAGGTTTTCGATTAAGTTGGGAAAGTTGGCGTAAACGGAGCTCTATCGTTTGCATAATTTGGTAGATTGCACTGGTCATCTGTGTTCTTTAAAGTGCCTCTATTATGGATTTTTGAAAATTACCTTACCTTAGTTCTATATTCCCATTCAACGATTCAAGACAACGATGTAGTCAAAAACGGAAAAGTAGTTTGTAGAAAGTTGATGTATACACAACAACATAACGTTTAAACACATCCGCTGTATGGAAAGCATAGAAAGCTCATAGAAAGTTGCATCTACGTGTGTACATCTATGTACATACCTAACATGTGCTACGTACGCGCATGATGCCACAGTTTTCAAAGATTTCAAAATGACAAATTTTCAGTCCTCGAAACGCAAACAAAGACCCATAACTCTCAAAGGAGGAGTGCACTGGTGTGTTGTACCTCCGGGCAAGTCTGCGGAGCTGCTCGGCGCACTCGTTGTCTGATTTCTGCTGCACGAGCTCCAGGATGTTCATGGCGCGGTGGAAGTGGCCGCAGGAGAGGCTCACGCTGACCGCCGTCTCGTGCTTGTCACCCGTCAACACCCACACCTTAATTCCAGCCAGCCGCAGAGCCTCAATCGTCTCCTGGACCTTGTCCTGCAGCCTAGACACGAACACACACAGCGGGTCAGAGCATCTGGATTTCATTGACCACAGAATACAACTCTTAAAACTATAGGATTCATTTGCTCCTTACTGCATTTGTTTGAGTAGCATGTTTTTTTAGAAAATAACGTATCTCTTAGACTTGACTCTACACAGTAATGAATTAAGCACACGGTTGGCATTTACTCCAGAGACAGCAGCATTATGCTGCACAGAATGCCAACCACATAATTGCATACGCAGTCACGGCTTGTTGTTTTCCCCGAGGCTCGATTAAACATGCAGATTAACAAGCAGCTATTCACACTTGACACACGGAAACGGCTCACCACTCATTAAAGCAAAACCCTCCTGATCTCAACAGTCATGGTGTGTGACAGCACCACGCTGATGGCAGCTCCATCCAGTTTCTTGTCGTCGTAAATGGGATTTTCAACAATATTTGTACTCTCACTGACCCTCAAGGCACATTCACAGTTGTGTTGCTCAGTGAATCTTCTCAGGCAAAATATAGTCATTTCAACCTCAAATGGGATTTGTGTTTGAGGACGTTTTATTTCCATATGCAGATTTTGTCTGCGCCATTTTACTATTGCATTTGCTCTTATATACAGTCGCTCTGATGAATACACATGACCTGTCAGATATACCCGAGGATTTCTCTGAAGATGCTCATTGGAAGGACGTCTATGTGCCTCAGACGTACAGTTTTAATGGTTTATCAAAAGGCTCATGGAAATCACAGCGACAGTAGGTTCCAGACGCGCTCGTGTGTCCCTGCATGCCTTTAACACTTGAATAGCACATGTGGACAGAGATTGATGGCCGGCCTTGAGAGCGCAGAGAGCCGCGTGAGTCACGGCGACATGTCAAACTGCATTAGCAGCGGCCGAACACTGACTCACGGCTGACTTCCTGCTCTCCTGCCAGGAGCCCGTCTAATAATCACGAGTGTGAAGTCATCATACCACTGTCACTCTCAGCATGTCCTGTTCACAATTGATTGTCATATATCGTCACAGAGAGCATGTGCATTTAACAGACTTATTTTTAGCCAAAGTTCTTAAAGGGTTACTTCGCTCCCCAAATTAAAACATTGTCATTAATCACTTAGCCCTGTGTCGTTCCACACTCGTGAAACTTTGTCTGTCTTCGTAATGTAGTTTAAGATATTTTAGATGAAACCCAGGAAGCTTGGGACTGTCACTGATGGTAGGTGTAAAGCATTCTGAGTATAAAGCATCTTTTATACTTTTCTGCTCCTTGACAGTCATAATTGTTTGGAAGTCAATGGGACAGTCACAAGCCTCCTTGTTTTCATCCGAAATATCTTAAATTGTCAGAAGGTTTGGAATGACATGAGAGTAAGTGATTAAATGAGAAATTTTACAAAAAGAGCTGTCAAAACTAAAGTTTGAACGTTTAGATTTTAAAGCAGATAAACAATCAATCAACAATCAGACAGTATATTTGTCAATATATTATACTCGCCCCTTGTCAGTTTGATGCCATCTATTGTCAGTCCTCTCTATTCCAGCTTAGTTACAACTGGTGTTTATGAGAGAAAATAGATTTTGGTAGCATTATAATTTAATCTAAAGCAACATGTTAATAGTGGTCATTAAAGTTATTGGGCATTTTTTAATTATCCGCACAGCCTGTATTTCTGTTTCTCAAAAAAGTTTTGGAAAAAAAAAAAGTGTAAATACTGATGTTTCTCTGTAAATGCATTTATTTACCCTTGCACAGGGAGAAATGAAATGCCTGTCTTCGAACTGTGAATTGCTGCTTCAATCTAAATGGCGGGGTTATAAAGTTTGACTGACAGTCTGAGGATCCAATAGAATTAGGAGGTTTATTCACAAGCTCTTTTAAATGCTTTTCATTGGTTAAATATTTGTAAAACCCACAAACAGACATAATGATAACCAAAGGCACTGAATTAAAATAATACTAAAATATAACATATAATAACAATTAAAAAAAACAAAGATTATATATAATATAAATGTTTTTTAAAGATGTTTCTTCTGCTCATCAAGGATGGATTTATTACATTAAAAATCCTAAAACTGTAATATTGTGAAATATTTAAAATAAGTGTTTTCTGTGTGAATATATTTTAAAATGCAATTTATTCCTGTGATACAAAGCATCATTACTCCAGTCTACAGTGAGAAATCATTCTATTATGCTGATGTTTTATTATCAGTGTTGGAAACAGTTGAGCTGCTTAATAGTTTTTTAGAGGATTCTTTGATCATTAAAATATTAAAAAGATAAGCATTTATTTAAAATGGATAATAACGTTTAGATCTACTGTTACAGTAGTTGTTTCAGTACTGTTTAAAAGTCTGGGATCAGGACATTTTCATTCTTTCTTCTTTGAAAGAAATTAATGCTTTTATTAACCAGGGATCTATTAAATGAACAAAAAAAAGTCACAGCATAGATAAACATTTTAGAAATGCTTTATATTTGGTAAAAAATTATGTTGTGCTTTTTCTTGTTATTCATCAAAGAATCCTGAGAGGAAAACACTGATAATTCCAGTA
>JAUCMT010000099.1:742053-752990 GCA_032357475.1 Enteromius thamalakanensis
CGGGTAGGAACTAGAATTCCGGCGAGGGTTCCCGCTGCTGCGTTCCGGAGGGAGCCACAGAGGTACGGCTTGTGACAGAGCCCCCCCCCTGCGAGCGGCTCCTGAAGCGAGGAAGGGATCGGCGCCGGGGCCTGCCTCGAGCCCTGGGGGCTGGTCTGGAGGGATGATTTTGGTGGAAGTCCTGGGTCAAAGAGGGGTCCAAGATGTTGTCGGCGTTTACCCAGGACCTCTCCTCGGGCCCGTAGCCCTCCCAGTCCACCAGGTATTGCAGGATCCTTCCCCGGCGCCGAGAGTCCAGGATTTCGTGCACCTGGTAGATGTCGTCCGATTCGGTGGCAAGGGGGGGAACCTCTGGCGCCGCGACCTCCTCTAGGACCTCCGGCACTTCGGGAGCAGCAGCGGGCTTGAGGAGAGAAGTATGAAAGGTGGGTGAGATACGATAGCTGGAAGGTAACTCTAAACGGAATGATACAGGTGTGATTTGACGGAGAATTTTGAAAGGACCCACGTACCTTGGACTTAACTTTCGGCTGGGAAGACGGAGGCGGAGGTCCCGGGTCGACAGCCACACCCATTGACCAGGCTCGTAGGTGGGTGCTGGGCGACGAAGACGGTTGGCTTGGTGTGTGAGATGTCTTACGGCACTTCGGAGGTGGACGTGAGCTCGATTCCAAGTCTGTTCACTCCTCCTCAACCAGTCGTCCACGGTGGGCAGGTCGACCGGTTCGCCAGACCAGGGAAATAATGGTGGTTGGTAGCCCAGTACACATTTGAAGGGAGTCATTCGGGTGGCTGCTTTTTGAAGTGAGTTCTGGGCGTACTCCGCCCAGACGAGAAATTGGCTCCAGTCCTGCTGATGGGTGTGGCAGTAGGAGCGGAGGAATCGAATGAGCTCCTGGTTCATCCTCTCTGCTTGGCCATTGGCCTCGGGGTGGTATCCTGAGGTGAGGCTTACGTTGATCCCCAGCTGTGTGCAGAAGGCCTTCCATACCCGTGACGTGAACTGTGGCCCCCTGTCGGATACTATGTCCTCAGGCAGGCCGTAATATCGAAAGACATGTTCCAGGAGTGTTTGGGCCGTCTCCCAGGCGGTGGGCAGCTTGTGCAGGGGAATAAGGCGGCAGGCTTTAGAGAACCGGTCGATCACGGTCAGAATAACGGTGTGCTGGTTGGAGGGCGGCATATCGGTTATGAAGTCGATGGAAATGTGAGACCAGGGTCTTTGCGGAGTGGGCAAAGGACAGAGTAAACCGGCTGGGCGTTGGCGTGAGGACTTGGAGACTTGGCAGACATTACAGTTCCTGACAAAGGCTGTCACGTCGTTGGTGAGATTGGGCCACCAGAAGCAATTTTTTATCAGATCGATGGTGGTGAGGATACCTGGGTGTCCCGAGCTTGGATGCTCATGCACGAGCTGCTGGACACGGAGACGAAGGGTTTCAGGAACAAAGGTTTTGCCTGCGGGACACTCGGAAGGTATGGGGGCATTGCCTTGTGCCTCCTGGATTTCCTGCATAATATCCCAGTGTATGGGAGCCACGATGAGTGAGGGTGGCAGAATGGTTTCTGGATCGGCCTGAGTTTGAGGTGTGTCATGAAGGCGAGAGAGGGCGTCAGCCTTCAAGTTCTTGGAGCCCGGCCTGTAGGTTATTTGAAAGGAGAATCTTGCGAAGAACAGGGACCAGCGCGCCTGTCTGGCATTCAGTCTTTTGGCATTTTTTAGGTACTCTAGGTTCCGATGATCGGTTAGCACCAGAAAGGACTCTTGTGCGCCCTCCAGCCAGTGCCGCCATTCCTCGAGTGCTCCTTTAAGGGCTAGAAGCTCTCGGTCCCCTACGTCATAGTTTCTCTCGGCGGGGTTGAGTTTGCGAGAGAAGAAGGCGCACGGGAATAATTTGGGAGGTTGACCGTGACGTTGGGAGAGAATGGCTCCGATGCCTGTGTTGGAGGCGTCAACTTCGACTATGAACTGTAGGCTAGGGTCTGGGTGTTTGAGGATGGGTGCTGAGGTGAATCTCCTCTTCAGCTCTTCAAAGGCGGATCGGCTCTCTGGAGTCCAGGGAAGGCGTTTGTAGTTTCGCTTGGTCAGGTCTGTGAGTGGTGCAGCCACCTTGCTGAAATCTCTTATAAAGCGACGGTAAAAGTTAGCAAAGCCTAAGAACCGCTGCATCTCTCTCAGGGTCTGTGGTTGGGGCCATTCGGTTACCGCGGTGACTTTTTGGTCGTCCATGGCCACTCCTTCAGGACTGATGACATACCCCAGAAAGTTGATCTTGGACTGATGAAACTGACACTTTGACATTTTGGCGTACAACTGATGGGTGATGAGAGTCTTTAGAACCTGGCGGACGTGTTGGACGTGACTGGCGTAATCGGGGGAGTAAATCAGGATGTCGTCAATATAAACTATGACGTAGCGGTTGAGCATCTCTCTGAAGATGTCGTTTACGAAGGCCTGGAAGACGGCGGGACTGTTGGAGAGCCCGAAGGGCATGACCAGATACTCATAGTGCCCATTGGTCGTAGAAAAGGCAGTCTTCCACTCGTCCCCCTCTCTGATGCGAATTAGATTATAAGCGTTGCGGAGATCTAATTTAGTGAAGAACTGGGCCGACTTGAGTTGTTCCAGGGCCGCTGGCACCAGAGGCAGGGGGTAGCGGAACTTGATGGTGATCTCGTTGAGTGATCGGTAGTCAATGCAGGGGCGGAGTCCCCCGTCCTTCTTCTTGACGAAGAAAAAGCCTGCAGAAGCGGGTGACGTCGATGGTCGGATGAAACCCTTGTTTAGCTCCTCCTTTATATAGGTCTCCATGCAGGCGGACTCTGGTTGGGATAAAGGGAATATTCTGCCTCGGCTGGGTTGATGGCCAGGAAGGAGTTCAATGGCGCAGTCCGTGGGACGGTGGGGAGGTAGTTGAGTGGCTTGTGCCTGGCTGAATGCTATCTTGAGGTCGTGGTACTCCGAAGGCAGGTCTGAGAGATCGATGTCCTCCGGGGTGTCAATATTGAGACATGGCGACTGAAGACAGTGCTGATGGCAGAATTCCGACCACTGAGTTATTTGGCGTGTCTGCCAGCAGATGGTGGGGTTGTGTGTCTTGAGCCAAGGCAGTCCGAGTATGAGCGGGTGTTCGGGTGACTGAATCACATGAAGAGAGATGACCTCGGTGTGGAGTGAGCTGGTATGTAGGGTGACGGTGGTTTGGTGGGTAACGCGCCCTGTCCCTAAGGGCCGGCCGTCGAGGGCTGCCACAGCCATGGCGGGGGAACATACGGAGAGAGGGAGACCGTGTTTAGTGACAAAGCAATAGTCAATGAAGTTCCCCGCAGCCCCAGAGTCCACAAAAGCCTCAGTGTTAATTTTCTTATTAGCACATATCAATTGAACATGAATCCTCATTACAGGGTTAACAGAGACAGCACTCACCCGAAGCGTCCTGGGTAATGGTGGTCGAATAGGACAGGTGGCGCGGATGTGTCCAGGTTGGCCGCAGTAGAGGCAGAGGTTGTTCATGAGCCTGCGGTCGCGTTCCTCACGGGAGAGCTGGGTGGTCCCGATCTGCATAGGTTCGGCTGGTGGTTGGCTGGTTCTGAGGGGAGTATTGTGAGGAAACGTGCGACGAGGCCTGCGGGCACGAAGGATGTGGTCTGTACGGATGGCTACGTCCATAAATTCTGACAGGCTCATGTCTAGGTCCCGGCTGGCTAATTCAACCTGCAAATCCTCCCTTAGCCCGCGACGATAGATCGTTAAGAGGGGATCGGCGTCCCAACCTGTCAGTGCGGCGAGCGTGCGGAACGTCATAGTGTATTCAGCGGCCGTCATATTTCCCTGTTTCAGGGACATCAGTTCATCTTTAGCGTCCTTCCCATCGACAGTATGGTCGAATACTTCTTTAAATTCTCTCAAGAAGCTACGGTAAGGGGGAAACGCCATGTTGTGTCCCTTCCACAACGCGGTGGCCCAGTCTAAAGCTTTCCCGGTTAACAAAGAGCAAGTGAGAGAGACCTTGCTTTCATCTGTGACAAAGTTTTGAGGTTGTTGATTCATATACAAGTCACATTGTAGCAAAAACCCATCGCACTTGCCTGCTGTGCCGTCATACTTTTCGGGCAGCGAGACCCGCGCCGGGGTGCTGGGTGCGGCGGCGGCCGCCGGAAGTGGCTGTGAAGCGGGGGAAGGTGCAGGCAAAGCCGCGGCTTGAGTGAGGGCCGCGGTCGCGGTGGTGAGAGCCTGAATCGAGCGCACCAGTTCGTCGGTCAAACCCGTCAGTTTCTCCAGCTGAGTTTGATGAGTGGACAACATGGAGGCTTGACGTCCTACTTCACCCATCATCTGGTAAAAAGCCGCTGGATCCGGAGGCGGCGAAGTTTTCTGTGACGAACACTCGGAGTCAGACGGATCCATTTGCGAGCTTTTATTTTGAAATCGGAGTCGTACAGGAAGTAGTAAACACCAGGCAGACAGAAACCACAGGGAAATCCAAAACTCACGAAGAAGAACAGGCAGTAGGTCGGGGCAGGCAGCGATCGATCGATAGTCCAGATAAACAGTCCAAAAGTAACCAGATAAGTCCACAGGAGAAAACGCTTAGAATTGTTCGCCAGGCAAATCAAAACTTCGCGTCCAAAGAGCGTCCAAACGCGGCTTTTGTAGGCCGCCGAGTGGCGGGAGAGAGCAACGGAAGGGGCCAAGGTACGTGGGGTAAAAGGGTCCGGGTAGGAACTAGAATTCCGGCGAGGGTTCCCGCTGCTGCGTTCCGGAGGGAGCCACAGAGGTACGGCTTGTGACAACGTCATTCAGTTTAGATTTACAGAATGGGCTTAGTATTATTAATAAATAGGAAATAAAAAATATATGTGACCCTGGAGCACAAAACCAGTCATAATGGGTCATCTGAAAGTGGAATAAAAACACTTGATGTATGGTTTATTAGGATTGAACAATACCTGAGACAACTGAGAAAATCACCTTTAAAGTCCTAATAAAGTTCTTATATATTTTCAGTAGATATGTTATCTTTGAGGAATGCGTACTTCACTTAATATCCTAATGATTTTTGGCATAAAAGAAAAATGAGCCATGCAGTGTATTGTTGGCTATTGCCACAAATATACCTGTGCAACACATGACTGGTTTTGTGCTCCAGGGTCACATATTTCTGTAAAAGTACCATTGTTCCATAACTGAACATTTTCAGATATAATGAAAGCCAGATATGAAAGCACACATACAGGGAAAAATATATTTGTTATGACTTATTTCACTATACTAACAGCTATATTTCTTTCATTCAGAAACAAATAAAGAAATCAGCGACTGCTATCTGTTTTATCTTTTACAGTATGTGAATCATAGCTTCATCTGTTTCTAAACATACGTTATATATCATGTGCGCTAACATTTTGTATATTTTTTAATATTTGAACGAACAAGCTTTTATTTGAACTAAAACGCACAAATGCATTTTTTGCACACTTTGGGAAGTTGTGTGATGCATCTAGGGCTGAGAGTGGTGCGAATAATGGTCAGGCGAAACGCAGCCGCTCACTGGCTCAGACATGACATAAATGGATAAGTAGCCATCATTACATGAAAGATTGTTTGTTCAGCTAAATTGATCCCTCTGTTTTCCAGGGCTTGTTTGCTGTGCTCTAGCTATCCGCCGCACAATGCGTGCTCGCCGCTGAGAAAACGTCCGCCCGTTCTTTATTTATCCGAACGGCGCTTTCGCACGACCATTCATATCCATCTCTGTGCCCGAGTTGAAAGCACATGTGAGTCCACATAACCTCTCGCATACATGGCTTCCAAGAGGCGAGGGTGTGCTTGCACCGGCAGGGTTGGGCCGAGATCAGAAGCAACATACAGGTGCACCGTAACAATTGACTGCGGATTGATGTTGCCTACAGAGAAGTTGTGGTTTAGTACCTGCGTGACTGCAGCGGGTAACCCGGGGAAGGTGGAATGGGGCGGCAGCTGTGTGTATGGAAATTCTTTTCTTGTTTGTTTGCTTTTGGACGGTGAGAGTAGCGCTGCGCTCTAATGACGCTAATCCCTCCTCAACGCCAGCGGAAATACTGATGGTTTCAACAGAAACTCCGGACAATGACCCCCCCAATACCTCAAGTAGATGCGAGACGCCGAAGCACGTTTTGTTTTACGTATATGTAACTCACGGCGAACTTTTTACCTTATTCTAAGGTAAATATTGGTTTGTGAGGCCTCAGGGCTTTCATGACGAGAATAGATGTCCGCTGAGTCAACAGCCGCAATAGGAAAGTCAAAGTCTTGGAAAAAAAAGACGTTTGGATTTGGCTTGTCGGCTGAATAGGGTTTGGCTTTGAGCGCAAGCAGCTCCTTGAGGTGGGCAAGAGCGCGCAAACGTTCACCCAGCTGCAGCGGATCATGCGTTTGGGAACGTCTTGAGGGCACACGAAAACAAAAGGCGTGCAAATGAAAGAGTGTCCAGAGACAGGATGGAACACAAACAAGTAACAAAGCAAACCACTTGAAATGCTAAATCTGAGGGACTGATGTTTCGCCAGCACATCTGTCTCAAGTGGAAGTTAAAGATAATAGATTATCACTTTTGAGGATGTAACATTTGAAATGCGTCACAGCTGAATTGCAACACTCTCCTCTAATGACAAATTATTATATTTGTATGAATGTTATAGCACTATATAGTAAATACAGTATACTAACCGAATAAAGGTTTAGGGGTGAACTCTCACTTTTTTTATATACAAATGTATACAAAATATGCAGTGATAAAAACAAAACAAAGCATTATGAGCCTTTTGATTTGTACTGTAATATAGTTATCACTGAAGGTGTGAAAGTTTTTTATATGCATTGATTTGTATGCTAATATTGTTATCTTTATAGTTATCAGTGTTGGTGTGATTAGGCCTGTAAACACATTGACAGCCATTTCAAATCCCCTTAATTTAAGCATTTAAAGTGACAGATGACAAATCTTCAGTACAGATTTATAAGAAAATGTAGCTTTTTAAATCACTTTAATGGCCATTCTCACTCCCTCGCATACAGACTTTCGCTCTGAAAGTTATCTTCATAGTTATCATTGTTGATGTGAATGGAGGTTTAGATTTTCTTTCCTAGCAAATAATGGCAAAAACACTGACAGCCAATCTGAATCCATTTTAAAAAGTTCAATCATTTAAAGCGACAGATGACAAAACTGCAGCAAAGCAACTAAATATGAAAACTTGTCGTTATCTTCCACTGGTTTGTACACTAATATCATTGTCATTATAGTTATCATTCTTGGTGTGAACAGTAAAACATTGACAGCCAATCAGAATCCACTTAACTTAAAAGAGTTTGAGCATTTAAAGCAACAGATGAGAATTCTTTCATCTGAAAGAAAAAAAACACATTACTGTCCAATGGTTTGTATGCTAAGGTTGTTAAAGTAACCTTATTGATTGGGCGTTTGCGTAATGTATTTGTAAAGATTTTATTTATTTATTTTTTTACAGCCAATCAGAATTCATGCTGCTTAAAAAGCCAGATCACATAAACTGCCGATGACAAAATTACAACGCTTCAGCACAAGAAAACGTGATGTTGTTGTTTACTGGTTTGTACGTTAACATTGTTATCATTACAGTTATCGTGTTTGGTGTAAAAGGGATGAACATCAATAAAACATTGACTGACAAATAGAATCAACCAACTCTAAAGAGACAGATGACAAAACTGTAGCATGCAAAACGTATCAGAAATCGTTATCGTATCGTATAGTAATGTTTACTGTGAAAGGGTTAAAAGCATTTACAGTATAGCGACAGTTGACAAAATTGTAGCATAATGAACAATGTTTTTGCGTGGACGCTAAAATAGTTATCTTGTTCTTTCTCTATGTCAATAGGCTTTTACAGCCTGATCTAATGGCAATTCGTACATATTTTACGAGGTGGCTAATTTGTACGAATTCGTACGACCTCACTTGTACAAATTCATATGATTTTTAATTCATGATCTATTTATGCAAAGACAAATAGAGGCCAACACATCTCAATTCGTATGTATTTTCCGAGTTGCCAATTCGTATGAATTTGTACGAATTACCTAACCCCGCCGCTAAACTTACCCATTACTGGGGCTCAGACAAATCATACAAAACTATATAAATGTACGAATTAGCCACTTTATAAAATACGTACTAATTGAGACTGTGTTGGCCTTTAAACTGCTAGATGTGCTCAGTCTTTGCAGAAATGGATCATGAAGCAAAACAACTTTCTCCAAATATCGACACGCTAAAGGATAAGTGCATGTACCGACAATGAAATTCAATATAGGAAAAAGCCGCCAATTGTTGGCTTGGGTTTTTGACCATACGCTACATTTAGCATTAATCTTCTTCAACAAGCTGTCACCAATCGGCGCGGCCCCCGAGGAGTGCCTGCCAAAATATCTGCACTTGCAGCGGCTCTGGTTGGACGTGACTCAAGGTTCATCTCTTTATGTTTGAGGCAGGGCCTGTGGAGCGTGACCCTGAGGAGCTGCATGCATTAATCATGAGCACCCGGCCAGGACACCCGACAGGCCCGGGACATTCCTGGGACCACCCGCCGCCGGGCAGGTGAAATTCGGAGGCTGGACCGACTCCACTGGTTAGGGCCAGGGGCGTTGCTATGGGCCGATCCCTGTAGTGCGTTCGCCTCGCGCACTCCTGACAAGTAAATAGGATGAGTAATTAGATATTACAATGAAAGATTAATGGTGTCAAATTGATGGTTCACTTATGAAGGCTTGTCTCCTGGAGGTCAGCGATCTCTCGCAAGCTTGCACTGGTCATCGCGCTGGAGTTTGCATTGTGAATGCTGTGTGTGTGTTTGTCGTTGTGTATAGGATCAAACCAACAGTTGATTGTTCTGCCAGAAAGCTTGGACTCGGGCCAGCACTTCACGCCTAACAACATGATTCATCATCAACATCATCATCACCATCACTGGCGCACAGTGAACAGGTTGCGCTGGCACCCTAACAGTAGACATATGTTCCTCTCTTCACACATCCAAGCCGTTTTGTTGTGTGTTCAAATAAACACGTCCAGGAAAGCTGAATCGTTTGGGAAAGCAGTGTGAGGTTCAGATGTTCTTTGTGTTAACGAATCATTAATAACACTGTCCCGAGTGATGTGTCATATAACCAGTATTAGCATAAACGATCACCAAACAAGCAAACATAATTTGTATTAATGTTAATATTAATATTAATAATAATAGTATCTACAACAACAGTAATAATAAATAAATAATACATTATAATAATGCCAAAAAATAATAATAACAATAATAATATACAAATCAGTAACAACCATAATAAAAATAAATACATTACTTATTAATTATATATGTTGTATGAATGGCCAAATTAACAATGATATGCAAATCAATAACAATATACATAAATATTAACAGATAATAAAACCGAAATAAAAAAGTAAAACAAGCAAATAAATAAATAACAACGGCAATAAAAATCAGCAATTACATTATTTTTATTAAATCTGTATATTATCATTGTTGAATTAATAAATATTATACCAATTGTATTAAAATAAATATAACATCAAAATAAATCAATCATATTAGCATCAATAATAATAATAATCCACAAATAAAAAAATTAAACAACAACAATATACATTTATTTTAAATATATATTTCATTAAAAATGGGCAAAATGGATTAGTTTGTGTATAATTTGTAAAATATATATGCTCATGCTTGAGCTCTGCTCCTCTGGTAGGTGATGCAATGTAGTAGTACAATATAGCGAGTGCACGGCATGGCCTCCAATTCTGTGTTGTTCTACATTTTTTCTTAATTGATGATGACAGGTGCAATTACACACGATAGTCAGTTTAACTAAAGCTGACGCTCATTTTTGTGGACACCTCCTCCTGAAACATGGGCTCACTGACCCTGGTGACCTGTTGTAGAGCAGTTACACTGGATGTTTAGACTGAGCATATAATGTCGAACACATATCTGCTGTTTAATGAGGGAATAACAGATAAGAGGACACCATCTTCTGCCTGATTTCCAGAGACTGCTGTATTGTATTGTTTTATTCACAAGGCCTGCTCGTATGTGTTCCTTATAAAGAGTGTTGTGGGTAGTACATTACAAGTAATGTGAGTTATGTAATCAGATGAATTTTAAAAGGCCTTAAGTGAATATGCTTTCCTATTTATTTACTAACTGCTCATCTGTCCTTTAGCCCGAGGCTTATTCATTTCACTTTTGCTGTAAAAGTATAGAAACCTGTTTCCACCACTGAATAAAAACGGTTATTGCGACTTTTTATCTCACAACTCTTTTTCTCAAAAATCTCACAAAACTTTTTTTCTGAAAATTGCAAGTTACAAGCTTGTGATTCTGACATTGTTTCTCAGAACTGCGTGACATAAACTCACAACTGCAAGTTATGAAGTCATAATTGTGAGCAGGAAAAAAATCTGACATATTCTCAAAATTGCGACTATCTCACAATTCTGACTTTAGCAATTCTGTTAAATTCAGACTTTTCTCGCAATTGCGACTTTATATCTCACAATTCTGATTTGTGATTTTATATTTCATATTGCATATTTTGTATCATACAATTCTGACTTTACATCTAGACCTTATAACTCAAAATTGTCAGATAAAAAGTCGCAATAATCTTTCTTTCTTTTTTTTTCACTGGTGGAAACAGGCTTCCGTAGTAAAATAGTAGGGATGTAACAGTATCAAAATTTCACGGTACGGTATTTATTGAATCATTTACATAAAAAACAAAACTAATTAAGATGCAAAAAAAAAGTGCCAGAAGTGTTTATTAAACATGTTTACATGAACTAAGAACATATCAATGGCACACGCATTAGAAGTCTGTAAACATTAAAACAGGA
>JAUCMT010000099.1:757495-805208 GCA_032357475.1 Enteromius thamalakanensis
CCCTTTTTGTTTTTTTTTTGCAAAACATGATCAAAGGACATGAAAGTGCCCGTAGTCTAAGAATCGCCCATATATATTTCTCTGTAAAGAAGCTTTGTAGAATTGAAAGGTTCCATGGAAGTTCTTTACGGAATCCAATATAGAACCTTTACTTGTTAAAGTGTAAATAATAGAGTGGCAGATATTCCATACTGCACCTTTACTGAAAAAAGTTAATAAAAGGGAAAACTAAGTATCAGGATCTGACATCCTTCACCTGTTTGAATCAAGAGAACACAAAGAAATAGTCAAAAGTGTCCCGTTTCCCTGAGCCACAACTCCCTCATTGCTATGCGCCGCACGAACATCCCGGCGTATGTTGATCCACAGGACTTGAGAGAAGGAAAGCTCTGGGTGGAGGGGTAGGGGGGGTGTTTCCATTCATTCCAGCCTCTCATTTACATTGTAACAGCTCTGGCTATTTCCCTCACTCCCCCCAAATATTAATGCACTCTCCTCTCCTGCTAACACCCTCCACCAAATCTCAAACCTCCAGCAGTTTCTAGAGGAAAGCTCTTATTTCTTAAGTCTGCACTCCAGACCTCCTCTTCAACCCCCCCCCCCCCTTTCCAACGTTCAGCCTCTTTGATGTCTTATTTTCCCGTCTCTCAACCCCTTTCTCTCTCATCTGAGAGTCTTGCTATGAAAAAAAAAACACACACACAGAAAACCACCTTGTTTTAGATGGCGAGGTGAAAATGGTCTGGTAACAAGCAGGTGCACTGAACCCTAAGCAGCTGTTTTTGGTACTCAAGACAAGGTGTCCCAGCTCTCCTTAAGCACTTCATATAATCCTCTCATGCAATTCACACTGTAATTGCTGAGATACACATGCTCCCCCCGTTCTCCAATGCCCACGTCCACTGTAAACATGTGCACCTAATGAGACACATGAAGCTAGACCGCATCGGGCAGGCCATTGGTCCTGTTTTGCGTATAGCTGTGCGTGTTGTCTAAAAGCGGCCAATGCTTGACTGTGTATGTACATGGCTTTTTCCCCATCAAATTCAAGGACGTTTAGGCTTTAATTCTATGAGTTCCACATTGCATGGTCAACAGCTCAAGTCTGGCACGTAGGCCGTCGCCTGCTAGTGCTGTCGGGCACAATAGCGCTCTTCCCTCCAAGGCCTCGGCTGATAAACTGATGACTAAACGAGGGGGGTGAGACGTGTCTGTCGCTCACCGGCTGTGCGAATGCTTTATCTCCCCTGCGAGGTTGCTGGCTCAAAAAGACATTTTCTTTCAAAGAAATATTTTGAGTAAGGGGTGTTTGTCACATGAATCCTTTTTAGAGCAATTACGTAAAGGTGACGTGTGCAATTTTTAGAATGTTAACATATATTTCCTATCCCAGATTGACATGAGACAAGGATAATAGGTTGATTTCTCTGAAAAATTATCAGCCTGACACAGCAGCCTTGACTCAACCAAACCAGGTTTGGGCGGGGCTATTTGTTTGATCTTGTGGGGGAGTTTTTTTTTGCAATTTCATTTGGTGATAAATTACAGTCCGGATAAATGTGTCTAGGTATAGCTTATGGAGAATTTAAAAATAAATGAGGTTTTCTTCATTCAATAAATGAAAAGTGTAATGTATTTCAGGATTGCATAGTCCCAAATTTGGGTGCAGCATCACTTGTTGGTGGCATTGAGTGAGCGCTTCACTGAGACTGAATACCTAAGTCTAGTTTATTTATCCCACAATTTCACTGCTGATTCCCAAAAGCTCTGGGTTACTTTCCATCGTCTTAAATGCCTTTTGGATTAAGCTCTGTCCCTCCCAAAACTGAAGGAATGCAGATGCAAAGGGCCAACGGATTTAAGGTCCCCAGCGTTAAACTGAATTCTTGCACCCTGCTCAGGGTCCCCTTGCCCCTTCCAAAAGCCCCCAGGGATGACACAGCTCATTGATGCATCTCTCATTAGCATTTTACCAGCTCGCTTCACTAATTTCAGAGGCAATCCGTCATGAGAAAAGCGAAGAATGTGCTCTATTTGCATGATGCTGTGCCAGAATGCCACTTCTTTTCTCCCTCTCTCTCGCGCGGTCATTTGGTAATATGCCCAAGACTGCTCCACTTTCCCAGGGAAAATCGTAGAAATCATACCAACAAGATGATGATTGTGCCAGAGGAGAAATTATTTGAAATAAACAAGGGCTTGTATTCAGCCGAAGCAAGTTGTCTTATTGTAAAGGATAATTTCTAGGATATTGTGTAAACACAAGCAAAAACGAACTGGTTGGTATTATTAATTATTATTACTATTATTAATGCTTACGTTTAGGGTTGGGGATTTGAACAACCCCCCCAACCTGTTGCATTAAACTTCACGAAACCGAATTCGTACTACCTCACCCATCCAAATTTATACAATTTGTAAACGTATTTTACAAGGTGGCAAATTTGTAGGACAAATTTGTTTTGTCCTCATATGTAGGACAACCCCAGCCCAGCCCTGGTCTTAATCTACCCCTCAAAGAAATCATACAAAATCATTCGTACAAATTTGTACATATTAGCCAACTCGTAAACCAACTATGAATTGGTCATGAGATAGCATTTAACTCTTAGTAACTTTGCACCTGCTGCTCTTTTAGCCCCGAACATTCTTCGTCTAGTTGAAGAGAGGTGTTATTACTTTTCTAAACATTCACAGTATGTTTTCTTCTGGAGGATGATAAAAACTGGGACTGGAACTGTATCTAGAGACTCGGGTTCTACTTAACACCCTCCCAGAGCCTAGCTAGTAGCATTGATTGATCTTATATTCAGGTACATGAGATATTTGTTTCTGACTGAAAAGATCATTTTGACACAAATAAGATGATATCCCACAAACCACTTTCAGAGGGTACTGGCAAATCTTCTACCACCTGTTGAGTGCAGACAGACATGATGTTATGGCAGTGAATATTAAAATGCAGTGTGCAGAAGAAAACTGAATGCTGATTAATCTAAGATAATAGAAAACTAAAGCCCAAAAGAAGAATATTTTTCTTCCTCTGTGGTGCAGCTTTTTGATTCCTCATACCTAGTTACCCATCTGAAGATTTTGTGCCAAGATTGTGATTTCCTCTTATTACTCTGCTCATTATTATGGGAATTATCATCACCTTTGAGCTGAACGAGAACTGGAGGTTCATGATTTGTTCTTCCAAATGGTGGGTTGTACTTGTGAGCTTCTGAGAGTGCTGTCTCATTAATTACTGGTAATTAATTTTACCTTTGCCAGAGGCTGGAAGCCCATCCTTCCTTATCCCAGTAGCACTCACCGCAGCCTGTTGTTTAACCTTCCTTCTAATCCGGCTCATCTTGAGCTGATGGGAACCACTTTTATCCCACCTCTTCTGGAGGTAAGAAGGAACAATCTTCTTATTCATGAGCATCACACACACACAACACACATAGACACGCACAGAGGGACAGTAAAAAAAATCCTCGGCCCTGATTAATGGCTGCTAATTAGCAATGTTAATGACCAGGTGTCCGTAAGCCGGCCAGATTCTCTCAGCATGGAGGGGCTCCTCATTGAGAGCCCCGCAAATCCATTCCCAGTGACCCCTTCCCCTCAGCTGGCAGCTCCTGATGCTCCGATCTCTCTCATTACCCCAGAGAGAGGCTCAGAGGGAGGCCGGTCCTGAGAGACGGCCCTGTTCCCGTTTCCAACCAGGCTTGTATTAATTAAGGTCAGGATTGGCCAAGACTGCGGGGTCCTCTTCGTGAGCGCCGGGAAGGATGGCATGGATGAGCGGAGAAGAGGAGGAGTTGTTAACCATTTCAGATGTCAAGCACTGCCTTCGTTGCTAATCTATCACAACTGTCATGAGCAGAAGTTAGCAATCACACAGAAGGCTTAATTCTTAACTCTGCTTTTGTAAGGCGTCGCTTGCAGAGTATTGACAAAGACTTCAAGAACAGGAAAGCAATTAAAAGTTGTAATAATGCAGTGGAAATGAATTGTCCACTAACATCTGGATGTTTCGCAAAGAGACACAATGTTCTACCCACAAGCCCCTGCTAATCGTCTGGCATAATTGCATGCATTGAGGAGTTGAGGAGCTACGGTACTCAAGGCTACCAAGTAATTAAGGAGGCATTTTCTCGCCAAGCTTTAGCATCCTGGTTATGTTCTACTTCATTACCTTTTATGCTAAAACCTCGATTCATAAGAGGCAGGAAACCTTGTTGCAATTAGCAACGGGATATAGCTGGAACACTTGAGGTATGGGAAAGTATTTTGCCGTGGGAGGGTTGACATTGAGAAGAGGCTGTTTTGATTGGTTTTTGTGTGGCGATGTGAACAAAACTAGTCAATTACACTATTTTATGAGTTAAAATTTGTCTGTTAACGGAATTATGAATAATAAGTTTGTTCAACATCCAAAGATTGGTAGGTGCCAAGGTGTGGCATTTGGTCAAACAAGGCAAGATTCGCCACCGTGAAGGCAGGGGGAAATGAACAGTGAACAGCCCCACACACGCAGGTTGGATTTCGTGATAACTCGTGGCAGGGCTAAGACGGTTAGGTTAATTCTAGTCCATTCTCGGGCAGGGGAGTGGGAAAGCTGCATTTATCACACACTGTGCCACCGAGCTCTGGTTCCCACACACTCTGGTTACATCATTACGGGGTTTGCGAGTTGGCCGTCCAATGGTGCTCTGGGGCGCCGGTCAGCTGACCTGGGTATGAAAACATGGCGGAAACTCTATCCCGGCTATGGGGTTTCAGCCCAAACCCACTGATAGCCGCCTTCTCTCTCACTGCACTGCAATTTTCAGATTCTGTTTCACCTTTGCTTTCATGCTAAGCTGTCGGCTTCCCAAAGCCCGATGAGTGTGTCTGTGTGCGAGCTGAGCTAGATCAGGCTTTGTACCCAGGTGCTGTGGCGGAGCACCACCTAGCTGACATTACAACAGCCTTTCTAGAGTCTCAGTGACACCCCTTTACAATCAGGTTTCCCTTTGGGTCCAATCACTAACCTCTCTCCCAGTTTAAACGCTGCCTGGTTCAGTCCAGGGGAGCTTAAATGTGTGGCATTTGCAACAACAATACTTGTAGCATAACAGCATGATGTACACTTAAGGAATATGTACTTTACATGAATATATAAAAAGATCTTGATTATGTTTTGAATACATTTTCGGATTGATTCTGTTATTATATCATAGTTTCATCACTAGGGGGAGCCAAGAAACAAAATGAACACATTTCCTTCAAAAACACACACAGGCTGGCCTGGCAAAAGTGCTGTTGCTCATAATTAATGTAGTTCTACATTGCACCCTGCATTGTTTGTTGAAAAAATGTATTCTGCTTGCATTAAAAAGTGGTCCATCACATTTTTTTGAGTTATCATAGAGACTTGGGATAATTGCTTTTCAATTAGTTTGTAAGCAACCATTTATGAACTCCCAAAAAAGTAAGAACACTTTTTATTATGCCTAGCAATGCACTGCAGAACATCCACCTGATTGAAAAGACCCTCTTAATTGTTTAGAACTGTTGCAATGCCCTAGCTACCATAAGAATGCCTTAGCAACCTAGAGCAATGAGTAATAGAACAAATAAAAAGGCAAATAACAATTCTTGAAGAAAATTTTTTTTTTTATTTCAAAAGTAAAATCAACTCATGGTGCTCTGCTATTTTCCTTCTTTTGCATTTAACTAAACAGAAAAAAGCAATGTGTTACTGTAATCTCAAACAGCTTGGCCCTGAATAAACAGCGACGCCGTGATGTTCAGTCAATGTCCAGACGCCGTTACACAAGGACCCTTCTTGGGTCCTTCAGTTCACAAACCACGCACATCCTAAACGCCTTTGACAATGAAAGTACAATATTAATAGGCTCTAATCTTCTCCACTAATAATTCAGTGCTCTGGAGAGTTGACACATGGCATAATCAAAACAGTCTTTATCAAAGCCTAGCCAGGGATTATGTGGCACGTCTCTGAAGCAGATATTAGACAAAGGTCTGTTGTTGAATTATTATTATTAGCACCCAGACTGCTAGCGACCTGCCCTCTAGATCCACCTGCCTCCAGTGTAAATGAATTGACCCTCTTGAAAAGTTGTCTAAAACTCGTAAATCTGGTGCATTTGAAATGATTCGGAAAGTGTAAAGATCCCTCTATCTAGTGGTAAAAGTGAGTGACAAGGTTCCTAAGTGAAACCTGATCACAGATCCGTACCTTAAACCCTTGGGCAGCAAGTTCCCCTGAACTTGATTGTTAATTCTCATGGCACTTTGACCCAGAGTGAAACCAGATAAGGCTTCTGGGTGCAGGGATCGAAGTTCTTCATGTGAAATCATTTGTATTGTGGTTCACACCAATTTTCTTATCTATACCATGCTAAATTATGCATGCACCACTGCTTTGATAAAACCAACCTCATATTTGCCTTCTCATTGGGTAAGACCAAATTGATCTTGTCATTATAGGTAGTAGCTTGCTTTAATGAGGACATAGCCCTACCTTGACCTCTGTACCTACAGTGAATGTATAGATATACCGATCAAACCAACATGCAGACACTTAATTAACCATGTAAAGAGAGGACAAACTCCACCCGAGTTGCCCGACAAGGCCCTTGGCAAGGAACTCCAAATGGAATTACTACTCTGCTTGGCAATTACACCACCTTGAGTAATTCGAACTCTTGTAAGTACAAGCCCAAGTTAAACATCCTTCTCTGCATGCCCCTGCTTCGACCTCTAGCTCCAAGTGTACATCTGATTACCGTCAGCCGTGGCGGAGACCGTCATACCAAGGTCAACAGCTTCTTTATTTGCACCTATACCATCCAAACATTTGCAAATGGAAATAGTTTTACCAAGGTTTGTTGATTGTTCTTCCACAGTTTTTACCACTTCGCCCGCCTGCGTGTTCACCTCGAAAAAGCTCATCTGATCAAGGTTTTCTTTTCTTTCAGAGCTCATTCGTTCGTTTAATTCAGTACAACCTTGTTTTTCAATCTTCTCTCCAATAAATGGCAAGTTTGTCGTGGAACGGTTGGTGTACCCGGCCAGTCACATTTGCGTCGAAATTAGTTAATTTTAGCACTTTTATTACAAATCTGCCATATTGTAGGATCTGATCATTTAATTGGGGTTTGCATATATCTTTCTGGTTCATATTTGCACATTTTATTTCAACTTTAACAACAAGAAAACAAGTGCGATCCGTGTGATTTTAAACCTTTGTGAACTTTTTCACTGCTTTGATGAATTGAAAGTCTTTCATTTATTGTGGCTAGTCGCAGAGTTCGGCAGGGGTTGTAGTATAGTTTGTACTCTGGTCTCCTGAGGCTGGGTGGTTCTGGGTTCTTCTGTTCAGTCTCAGGTTCCCAATAAGGCGATGATCTCCATCCTCTCCCGCTTCGTCTCCAGAGCTTAAGGAAAGCTTTCTTGTCCCTCTGACCTAATTTAAAACAGTTTGTTATTATACATTGTGTTTATGTATGATGTAGCACAACAGTGACTGCTCATTTAAGTGGCCCCCCCGAATTGCTCTAAATTGAAAAAAAAAGAAAGAAAAAAGTAGTTACTGCACTAAATATCACTGGAAATAATAATCAAATAAATCAAACAACAATAATAATAGTTTTGCTAATGTTAAAAAGTTTTTAATTTAGGTAGCCAGAATCACATTCTAATAACTTTAGTGTCTGTTTATGGAACATATGCATGTTACTTTGTAGCTTAGTATAAAAAGTCAACACTAATAAACATTTGGGCAATCCGTTTTTACTTAAAATCTTTGCAGCAGCTGCTCTACAGCTAGCAAACACCTGCAATCAGACACTTTGTAATTGCACATCGCTTAAGCCAAATGTGACGGTGGCGCTTTTTTGTCACACGGACAGCGGAAGAGGAGTTTGATTAATTTCCTGCGCCACTTCAGTAGCCAGGCTCCGATAATGCCAGCAAACTTTTGCGTGCGTTCTGCTAAGTACTCACGGATGAATTTATTAATATTCGCTCTCGCCTGGCTGCCGTGACTTTTAAGGAGAGGTTAGACTGTACAATCAAATTAGTTTTATGCGCGGCGCATTAATCCCACCACGACCACGGAAGCAGTGCTTTCTGACAAGCTCCTTTCTGAAAAGTTGACACCAACAAGGAATTTTGAATTCTGTCCAATTGAGATAAGGCCGTGTAGACACGCTGGTGGAAATGCGAATTGCTGTACCTGCCAAAGCGTGGGATATTTAGGAGATTTTCGGCACTGGAGGGAGGGCCGTGCTTACAAGCGCGAGTCAATGAACGTACATGTGTCACGCTAAATCCAATTCAGCAAAACAAAGCCGAATCGGGAAACAAGCGAACAGGCTGGCGAACTAAAGTGACATAAGCTGAAATCTACGACAGCTTCTTAGTAAACACTTTAAAAACAAGACAGGATGAGATTATAAAACTGCTCTTAATTCGGACCTTTCGAGGAGAAGACACGCTTCACGGCTGCCTCGCTCTCTGTCTGTGCTTCTCCTCGGGGCTGAAGGCATGAAAAATTATTACCTGTCTCATTTACCTGATCACATGGCCCGATAATGTGACAGCGGCGCAAAAAAACAACTCCCTCCGGACTGAACGCAGCGCAACTGCTGCTTTCTGACTTTGTGTTTTTCTCCCTTTTATCTCTTTGATCGCCTCGTAGCAGGAAAACATTTGTGGTTCCTTTATAAAATGCTAATCTCCAACATCTATCTGTTCTTGCGACGCTTACCACAGGTCAGACAAAACAAAAACAGGACAGCTTAATTTGAACTTTGTAATAAAGCTCTTCTAAAATGAGCCTGTCACTTTAGTTTAGGGTTAACAACATACAGTAGTATAACCCGTTGCTGGTTAGTGCGGTTGAAATGGCGATATTATTTTGGCATATGTTTGACATTTAAGTTTGCAGATCTGGCCCTGAGGTGCACATCATTCTGTTGGTCTCTTTTACCTGTATATCCTCCATCAATTATTCACCGGACCATCTGCATGCAAGCAGAAACTCTTTCAACAGAAGAAACGCCTGAATAATTAAACATAAACAGTCTGTGACACATAAACAATTTTCTGATGTGACATGCTACATTTTGGGGCTAATATTTGTTTGCTTGTAAGGCGTTTCAGTAATATTTATTCTTCATACAGTATATTTAGTGTGCGTTGTAATTGGAAAAGCAAGATTTTGTTTTTAAAATATGTATTTTTCTGAAAAATCTTGGATTTTGTTTTGAACATACCATTATTACAGTTTTACTACTCTTTTTGCTACTTACAAAAATGACTGATAGCAATAATTTGTTTATCGTTATATGAGATGTTATGTTTTTGCTATACTGTTGTATACTGTACTTTTATTAGATTTTTGCTATTTTTATTTTACTATGCATATGAAAAAAATAACCTAAAATGTATGATTTTTTTTGCTATAATACAGATTTTTTTTTTTTTTTTACTACAAAAAAATAATTAAATTAATTTTACTTTTTAAAAAAAAAAAATCTATACTATTGTTTAATGTACTGTTACTGTATATCTAGTTTTTTTCATGGAAAATATGATTTAATTAAAATTTTTATGAGATCTACTTTACTGTATGTATAATGTATTTTTATATATATATATATATATATATATACATATATACACACACACACACACACACACACACACACACACACACACAGTACAGTAGATCTCATACAAATTTAAATGTATCTGTATTTTACGACATTGAAAAAAAATAACCTGTACAAATGTTGCAGTGTTTTAAGATTTGTATACCGTATTCTTATTATTTATGCTGTTATGTTTTACTTTTTATTAGCATGCACAAAAAATACAGAATTTTTTTTTAAATAACTGCATTAATTTGAACTAAAAATGTAAACTGCACTGAATGTATGCATTTTAATGTATGAAATCACACATTAGTTCATCATTAACTATAAGATGTTATTATATTTGACAAAACTGCAGTGTCACGATATCATATTTTATTTCCTATAATATTTTATTAGATAAAACTTACATTTATTGTTTTATTTAAATAACATTTGGGTTGATATTTTGTGGTAAACAGTAAAAACAAATAGATATTTATATATTAAAATAGTATAAAAAAAATACAATTTGGTTCCCAAACAAATGGTGGGGCCACCGTATATTAGATAAAGTCATTTCCATCTATCAACTGTGCTAAAGATGTAAGAATGAGGTTGTCCCTCATCGCTGTCCTGACGCTCCATGATTTGGCTGGAAAGCGGAGGACATGGAAGGGAACAGGACAGGAACTGACAGGATGATTGAATATAATGCCAGTTCTGCTCTTCTCTTGAAAGAGCATCTTTTAGGTATCAGATACCTAAGGTTGAGCTTTCTGGTCAACCAGACACCTCCCCTGGGATCCCGGTGGGCCGAGGGCTACCTCTACCTCGCTGGCGGAGATAGTCACCTGAACCAGGATCAAAGTGCTGCTTTTTCCTGCTGGGGGAGACACACACAAACACACACACACACACACTGGCTGTGTCTCTGTCAGTATGGAGGTGTGGTGAGGCCCATGGGACTCTCGACTCTCTGCCAACAAGGGGCTTATATAAAAAAGAGGTGACGATCAACACTCAACTTCGAAAAAACCATGACTGAATCCCACAAAAACAGGTCCTGGTCACATTTCAGTGAATAAACAAAAAAAAGGTAATTTATATACTTTATATATATAAATATATATATGATTTTCCCCCTAAAATTAAAATGCCACATTTCATCAAAAATCTATTTTGAATATATTAGTTTATGTTGTATATGATTTCCCTTTCAATTAAACATTTGAATAAATTCTGAAATATTGAATACATATTCACTAACGCTCATTGTGAAATACTGTTATTGTGAAATATTACTACAAATCAATTTAATATTGTGATATATAGATATAATATAAATAAATTAATATATAATTTTACAATATTAAAATACAAAAAAAAAAAAAAAAAAAATTCATGGCTGGGTTAAAATGTAATCATATTATATATAAATATAATTATTCATTCATTCATTCATATAAAATTATTCAGATTTTTATAACAATAATAAAATAATTAAACAAATATAATTTATAAAATAAAATAATAGCCATTTTCATTTACTATTAAACATTTCTCTCTCTCTCTTTTTTATCTCTGAATGAGAATTAAAGTAATAAAATATTATAATACAAAATCTGTAACACTTTAAATGAAATTAACACTATTCACAATCAGTTAGTTAATTATTATTATGCATATTACTAGCTTAGGAGCTGTTTACTAGTACTTATAAAGCATCTTGTGCATGACCATAATCAACAAATTGGGAGGTAAATCGTCAATATGTGAATAGTGAATACATGTTCCCCAATCTAAAGTGTTACCTCAATATCTAGTCCAAAAATAGCCTCAATTGTTGAAAAATTTAACTTTTGGATTTGGGTTGAAACATGAGCCTTGCATGTCGCTGACAGGTTTCGTGAGATTCACGCGGGTCGGAGAGAAGGGGGTGGAGGAAGTGTGACAGTCCCTTTTGTCTGTTAGCAGGACAGTAGGATCACATTCAGAAACGCTGAGCTCAAAAAGGTGTTGTGTCTCATTTTTGTTAACGAGAAGCTAACACCATTCTGCGTTTGTCTGCGGACGCATGGGCCATAATGGTCATTCATTTACTTCTGTTTACCCCTTTGTCCTGTTAAAAGACTACACATGTGTGATTTGATGTGGGCCTTTTGTGTGGCCCTGGCTGAAGCTTGTCTTGTTTATGTACTCAATAACAGCCGCCGAAGAAATGTTATAATAAGCCATTGAATGAACGTAACGATCTTGTTAGATCAGGACTGTATGGAGAATAAGCACAAACATAATGATGGCTTGTTTAGGCCAATTTTCCTTAATAGTGTTGAGAAACAGCGAGGAATTGAGATAGATGTGGTTTCCATAGAGTTCATAATTGCAGAAATGCAATGTCCTAATGCTAAGATTGCACTTTTCAATTTGTATTATGCCATTTTAGTTATTTTATGGATTGTTTGTTGGACTCCGTTACAGCACGCTTTCAAAAGTCATTACAAGCATTATGTCATAGAAATTAGGTGGCCTTAACTACTATGCACTTCCATCAAAAAATAAGTACAATGTGCTTATTGCGTTCATATTGTATTGCAAAACACTTCTGCTGCTGTTGATACAGGTAAGGTTAGAGACAGCACGTCTTGTGCCTTGTTCAACGTAGCACTGAAAACATTATATTTTATAAAGTTAATTCTCCTTTTTTTACTTCTTCGGAAGTATTAGAATCGTTTGATTTGTAATGCGCACAAAATACAGAATGGATACTGATACACATGTGGTTACAGCCCTAGTATTTACATATAGGTAAGTACATGCATGTACACAGTGCACTTTACCAAATGATTAATTTAAATGTAAGCAAATAGTAGTTAAGCCTACCTGATATAAAGTGGGATCTAACAATTGTTCTTTGCGCTAGTATCTTATAATATTTGCATATACTGCTTCTAAATTTGTCATTACTGGAAAACTATTCTATATTGCTATTTTAAATGTTGGTTTCTATGGGTGTAACAGTCATGCATATTCATGTATATAAGTTGCCCTTTAATGCACATATTCATCTTTTCACTCATGAACTCTTGCACATACCCCGGTACGCTGTAGCCCGGACAGTCATGGACATATTATGTCATTATTCCCATCACTGGTTGACTATAAGTAACTTTGCACTTTAATATATTTCCTAACTCTCACTATAGTTTTATTAGGGTGAGGATAAGTTGATATGTTCCTTCAGAGCTACTTATAGCCAGTAGAATGTCTGGTTGGAGACCATTACAATAAATTACAGTCTACTGATGCTGTAATGAAAGTTAGACGCTTGGTGCAAAGTTACTCACTGTCAACAGAATGTTCAAAAAGGACCATTAAAATAAAGTGTTGAAATCTGGGTAAAGCGGCAGTGGGCGGAGTCACACAGACCAAGACAAAAACAGACATTCCGACACGGAACACACTTTTAAAATAGAACTAGCTGTAGCTTTGTTTTTCAGAGTTATGTTTCCTATATGTTTGCAAACACATTATGGTACTTTTTATGATTTAGAAAAGTCAAAAGAAGAAAAGGTTTAACCAGGTATAAATGAGTTGCTCCACATTACAGCATTAGATTTCCATGAGACCTTCAATGTCAAACCCACCCGGATCAATACGCTTCCAACATTTGACCCCAACATTCACTAAATGTGCCACAGAAAAAAGAGCTCTCCACCTGCAGCACGGATTACTCGTTTTACCTGAACGTAATTCAAGAGGCCTCTGATAGATCTAGGGTCTATCCGTTTAATAGGAAGTATTAAATTAGCAGGGCTGACAGGGCAGACAGTGATGGGTGCGAACGGGCTCCCAGAGCGTCCCATGATGGCCGCAAAGTGTGTCAGATACCGGGGGGATACGGGCGAGCAGTATTCATGAGAACCGGGTTGCATTACTGGGTGGAGCTGCGCCCTGCCCTTAAAAGCATGTGAGAACTGAAATCTGGTCCCATCCGCAGGATAAAACACGATAGAGCAAGTGAGAAAGAAGGAGAGGGAGAGAGTAAGTGAGATAGGACTTAAAAGTGACAAAGGGAATGAAAGGGAGCGATAAATGGAAGAAGACAGAAAGGGAGAGTAACCACAAACGGTAACTAGGCCCTCCAGCCAAACTCCTCTAAGCACCACCCAGCACAGGGTCCCTGCAAACCAGCTGTTACGAATGCAGGGGTCGGTGTAAATGCCCAGGAGACGGTGCGTGCGTTTGCCCTAACACGAGCTGCACCACCTCCTCTGAGTCTCCAGATGGGAGACAGAGCCGTGAATCTTGAACGCTGCTCAACACAACATAGGAAGCCAGCAATCACCTCATTCGCAGTGAAAGGAATGTTCTGGGCTCGGCAGAAGTAAACGTGGACATTTGTAGCATTGTATTGATTGCCACAGAAAATACATTTGCTCCTGAACTCTATGTTAGTATTTGAGCTTAAAAACCTGCAGTCTTCTGAAATATCCACGCTGCATTCTCAGTATCGCCTCAAGAGGGGCTACAGCTGATATTTGCGTATTTTGTTTTCTACCATCAGTTTCAAACTTCTATCGTGGAGCAACAGTTTGAAAACAATCTTGGAAAGATTAATAATGTAAGACATAGCGTTTACACTGATATACTGTATGGTCAAAGGTTTTACATGCTTGAAATGTGTTGGAATCTGTTCAAAAACTTCGTTATTGAACTTATACATTATCAACAGCACTGGACTAGTGGCTTACATTGTAGGAATAGAAACAAATAAAATGAAATGAAAAGCACAAAACAAACCAGAAAAAAATCAATTGAAACAACACAAACTACAAAATGCAAAAAAAAAAAACAACAACAACAAAACGAAGAACACTAAGACAAAGACGGATACAAAAAAACAACAAAACACAAAATGACAAACCCTAAGAACACAAAAAACACTAAACAAAACAAAACAAAAGAAAAAAACTGCAAAAAAGCAGACAATTAAACATACAGCACAAACTGCATTGAAAAACAAAATGGAATGAAAAACAAAATGAAATAAATTGAACAACAACAACGAAAACACAAAAAGGTAAACAAAAACTACTAAACAAGAAAAACAAAGAAAAAGTAAAAATGCAACAAGATTCAATTAAACAAAACAAAAACACAAAATAAAACAAAATGAAAAGCAAACAAAAAAATGAAATGAAACAAAAACAACCTAAAAATAAGCAAATACTAAACAAAACAGAGCACTTGCACGCACACACACACACACACACACACACACACACACACACACACACACTAAACAAAAAAATGAACAAACTTTGATGAACAATTCTTTCAAAATATTTTCATTTATATTTCATAAAAAAAAAACATACAAGTTTGGAATGACATAAGGATAAATGTGGCTAGCTTTGGTTTGACTTCCTGCTTTAATAAAAATCTCTGATATTTTGTCTGCTATAAAAAAAACAAAAAACAAATCAAAACTCCTACTTGGTAAACCAACAAATGAAACAAAATTTGAGAAATGCTAAATATGTAAAGCACACATGGTGTAGGATTTTTGTTTTTGTGATAAAAAAAAAAAAATATATCATCAGCAGATACCAACTTAAAAAAAAAAAAAGTACATTCAGAAATGAAGCAAAGTTCTGACATTTTGATTTTAAATGATGGAGTGCTTTAAAATGAATTTTCAAATATGCAAGTAAAACAGCTTTAAAATCAAACACAGAAAGGTCCTCCTTAATGTTTCCTTGCTTGAAGGCACACCTGACAGAGTAGAAAACTTTAAACCTGCCGAGATGTTGATATTAGCCAGGAGGGCTAAAGGTGTAATTGGTCCATCTTACTTCCAAGCTGACAGGCCGTGTTTTAAACAGATGAGTGTACAGTTTCATTACATTAGCAGCATCAGTCTCTGCTCTTTGAAGCTCTGCCCTGGCACTTAGTAATTTGGTAACAGGTTGGAAGTGGGCTATGGGGTAAAATGAGACTCTGTTGTCTTGGTAACAACCATCCACATCTTATTTTTGAATCAGGCACGGAGCAGAAGGTGACATATTAGCACAGAGCAAGAATTACCCTACTTTACCTTTATGGTATTCTGGGCAACAAACAAAATGAGGGCAAATGGAAACATGCTTAACAGCTTAAATACGAGGAAATGCAGGAATTTTAGTTTCAAACAAAAGAGGCAAATCATTTGTTAGTAACACTTTCAAATTCATAATAAAAAAATTGTATGTTTAAGTATTTTTATCCAATGCGATCTCACAGCAATTCCTAGATATTTTATAATTCATAAGATTTTTGCTAAATTGTTCATATTTTATGAGTTGCCAATTTGAATGAATTTGTACGAATGACCTCCACCTAAACCCGCCCCTAAACCTACCCGTCACTGGGGTTTAAACAAATCGTACAAAATTGTACAAGTGAGGTTGTACAAACTAGCACATATTTATTCAACTCATACAAGTGCGTACAAATTGGTTATGTGACCGTAGCTGTCTAGGACTTTCATTGTCACATTACTTACACAAAATTTTAACTTCTTGTTGAGTCAAAACAAATTTGTATTTAAATATAATAAACTGTCAAGTGGTGCAACCATTGAGTAAAAGTTAATAGCGTATGTCTTTCGTTCTCAGTAACATTTTAGACTTTGTCACATACAAAAAGAAATCGAAAACATATTTAGGAGATTGTCACCTGGAACCTAGTGTCCCGTTTTTCCAGGGACCAGACATGGAGTTTCCAGAGGTCTGGACGTGGGTGCCAATCTCTGAGTCGGAAGGTCCTTCCGCAGAGAATTCGGCCAAGGAAGGCTGTCACAAGGAGCATAAGTTTTGGAAACCAGGCGTGCCAATAGGGGATTACCAGCAGGACCTGCTCCTCATCCTCGCTGACCTTGCACAGAAGCTGTGCTAGAAGGCTCACTGGAGGGACGCATACCTGTTCATGCCCCGCGGCCAGCTGTGTGCCAGGGCATCTGTGCTGAGAGTTCCCTCGGTCAGGGAGTAAAACAACTGGCAGTGGGAGGTCTCTTGAGAGGCAAACAGGTTTACCTGAGCGGCTCTGAAATGCTTCCAGATCAGCTGGACCGTCTGGGGATGGAGTCTCCATTCTCCAGTAAGTGTAGCTCACAACAACTCGTGGGCTGCCAGATTGTAGACACCCGGAATGTGAATAGTGTGAAATGACCTCAGATGCTCCCCACTACAATGGAGGAGGTGGTGGGCGAGTTGCGACATGCGACAAGAGTGTAGACCACCGTGTTGGCTGTACGGACTAGCAAGTGTCTGCCCTGCAGGCGCTTGAGACGGCCCAGGGTGAGCCATACTGCAGTCAACTCTAGGCAGTTGATGTGCCACTGCAGATGTGGTTCCGTCCAACCGGTAGTGAAGGCATTTGTGAATACCACAGCATGCCTGAAGACGTGCTCTATAGGCACTCCTGCCCGGAGAAATGAGAGGTCCGACCACGGGGAGAAGGTTTGGCACCAGGCCGGTGTCATTGGAATTTGAACTTATTCAAGCAGTTCAACACAGACTGAGCACGTTCCTGTGTGAGGCATGCTGTCTGTTTGACCAAATCCTTCTCCACACAGAGAAAAGAGATTCTCTCAGAGTTTGACAGGCTAAGGTGTCGTAACACCAGATCCCTGTGTTCGCACAACTGAGCTCCAGACTGAGCTACAGTAGAATGAGCCAGTCGTCCAGGTAGGGAACCCCTTGCTCTCTAAGTGGAGTCAGGGCAGCCTCAGCTACTTTCGCAAACACGGGGGGACAGGGAGAGCCCGAAGGGTAGGACCATGTACTGAAATGCTCAACCTCTGACAAGTGCCTACAGGCCTGGGAGGAGAGCACATGATCTGCCTGCCCAGCGGTAGCGGCGGTAGCAACCGCTCCACTGGGCGACCCCATATAATCCCTACCTGCACTGCTGTCAAGGGTGGTGAAGGAGGAAAAGCTGGCAGTAAAGGGTACTGTCTATGTCCTGGTGAGCTCTTCATGTACTTCCGGGTAGAAAGGTACAGGAAAGGTACCTGAGAACCAGTGCAAGCCACCCCTAAGTACCAGTCACCCAGGCTCGAGGGCTCAGCGGCCCGGGCAAACATAGCCATCAGTGATGGATGCTGTGCCGGTCAGAACTTCATATCCAGAAACTTTATCTCCAGTAATCGACATCTGGTAACTGGGGGGAGCACTGAAGGTAACAGCTGGTACCTGTTGCGATGGTCCAGACTGCCCCAATGGCAGCTCCACTGGTAGCAGAGTGCCGGTGGAAGGAGGAGCCCTCGGAGGGGAATTCCTCACCATCACCATTAGACCAGTCCACCCTCTGTCAGAAGTAGCAATTTTCACCAGAGGGAGCCCTAGATCTATGCAGAGGAACAGGTACTGTACCCTTGCTCACAACAGAGGGGTAGTACAACCTGCTGTGGAAACCCACTTGACACGGGAACTACCGCCACTGAAGAAGCCGTCACACCAGCCACTTCTTCTTTGTCCGAAGAGGAAGGGAGAGCTGAAGACCTGTGTGCTCGGCTCCGAAGCCAAAAGCTGAAGATGCACGGCATCAGCTGCCTGTTTATACTCACGCAGTGATCAGCTGCAGCTGGATGCAATCAGCGCATGCCAATGTTCAGTTGCGTGTTTCTATACACACAAAGCAGATTGGTCCCTCGAAGCGAGATCCCAATATCCCATATCCGACGTGACTCGGAGTGACCGACTGAAAGGGAACTAAAAATTCTTACACGTCAACACGAGTTTTTTTTAGAAAAGTTAACTTTTTTTCTCTGTTTTCAGAAAAATCTATTTAAAATAAATGATTTATTTTGCTTGAAAGCAAAATGATCTGCCAGTGAAGCATGCAAAATAATCTGGTTTTCTGTTTGTCAAACAATTATTTTGTACAAAAATGTCTACTTCAAATAAATGCTGTTCTTTTGAACTTTCTTTGATCTTTATAAGTATATGCACAAATAAGCATCAGCACAAATATTTTCAATGTTAATGACAATCATAAATGTTTCTTGAGTGGGAAATCAGTATATCAGAATGATTTCTGAAGGATCATGTGACACTGAAGACTAAAGTAATAATGCTGAAAATTTGGTCACAGTAATAATTTACATTTTAATATATAACAGTTGTTTTTAATTGCAATAATATTTTACGATATTAAAGTATTTACCACTTTTTTTTCAGATGAAATAAACACAGCCTGTGTAAGCATAAGAGATAGCAGTAAGAGGATTTGTGATGAAAAACAGTGGTGTTTTCCTGATTGAGTAACTTAATTGCTCATCATAATGTCACTGATCATTCTGGGGTGTTCAGATCAATTAGACAAACATCAGGGGCGGTGACGTGTGCGGAGAGGGGCATTGTGGGTAATTAGTGATTGCTTACCTTGGACTAGTTTGTATCATGGCTGGGGGTCAGGAGCGGGTCAGTGCACATGGCAAACTGAAGGAGGCTGGAGCCGTGCGGAGGACTGGAGCCAGAGACGGGCCGGCAGCGGGTCACTCAGGAAAATTAACAAGCAGCTGCACCTCACTGCCAAAACACATCCCACACACCTTCAGTGACTGACCCACTTCTGCTCAAACCACTTCATCATTTATTCTGTCTTTAACTAATTCAACTGAAAAAAAAAATTAAAATGAAATAAACAGGTTTGTGTGTGTGTTAGTTTTTAATAATTATAACTTCAATCAAAACAGCCGACTGCACTTTGATAAATAATAATTTGAACCCAGGAAAAAACTGAAAAAGAAAAGCATGATTGTTGAAGCTAAAAAAAATATATTTATTTTTGTAAATTCACTTAACATACACACTCTATATTATCTATATTATTATATATTAATATATTATCATGATTTAAAAAAAAACAACACATTTTAATTAGTAAATATTTAAAGCACTTTTATTATTGCTACATTATTATTGTTATTTATACATAAAAATTAACTCTTGTTAGAAACTACTACTGATTTAGACATACTGACTTTTTTGTCAATTATGTCTATATTTAATGTATTTAATGTCAGTCTACACTCCTACATTGTTATAATAAAGCAAGAACAAATATTAATTTACAAAATCTAAAATCTGAAGCACTTTGATGATTACTACTTTATTATTATTTAGCATATGTGTTTGTACACAATTTACAATTTATAAATCATTTTCTTAGCATAAACTACATTATTTATTCTTATGCAATTGTGCACTTTTATCGTTAATCCTAATTTGACCTGGAAAAATTATTTAATTGTTGTAGCCTTTAATGTATTCAGTTTGAATGATCTTATAAATCTTAAAATGTAACTTTTTTTTACATTTCAATATAAATATTTGACCATGTGTGTTTACTTATGATTCCCAATACTGTAGATTTTAGTTATGTATAGAAATTCTTGCAGTAAGTGCATGTTAAAAATCATTTCTATCAGGTGGGTTTATCAGATCTAGCTAATCTCATTGTGAGAGAGCAGGCATGAAGAGTTTGATAGGTGTCATTTGATCAATCCCATGAACCATGTCGAGGGAAATACGAGAGGAAGGACTCGGGTTTCAGCGGAGTAATTAGGTTTCCCAGTCACTAATTACCTCCACGTATTACAAGGATGATTGACTGTCATTTACGCATTTTAATCTGGATAATATTTTCAGTAATAGCAACTGTTTGTCAGAGAAATTACCATAAGTTTAGACGCTCAGATGTGAAAAGATACCTATCTTGATTTTGTGGTTTACTCATAATTTCATGCAGTTTTGGAGTTTCTTTGGCTTTCAGTTTTAGTTTTTAATATCATTTACCAAGCCCACATTTGAAGAAAGTGTGTTAAACGTGACTCTTCCTGCGCTCTGCTACTACAAAAGGCTTTAAAACAGAACTTCAAGCTCTTAACCCTTATTATTTATTCATCCCGTCAAACACATCATCTAGTAACTGAAGAGGGGTTAATAGCAGGCTGGCTCAGGTTTGTTGTCAAAAGTGGCTTTAACTGTCCATGAACTTGTTAGAAAGAAAGCGTGTGGTAATGTCACTAACATGGGCGAAGCGCTCTCTTTCAATGGTAATCAAATACGGCTGAAGTTATTTGTCCTGTCAACAGAAGAGCTCATCCAAACCCCAGTGAGTTTGGTCCACCGCGACGTTAAGCTCTGGACAAATATCACATTGTTAAAATCATCTCCTGAATGACTACTCTTCAACAGTCAAGCTGTATTTGCTTGAAATACTTTGATTGACTTTTCTTTTGTCCTCACAAAAATTGAGTTTCCTTTGGTTTGAATATTTGATTCTTATCGCTAAACGTATAAACTTTAGGAATTAATACTTATACGTTTATTATGTTGTATATTTGGTCTTCAATCAAGTACAATGTTAACTCGCATACAAAAGTGATCTTCACCAGATAATTGTATTTTACTACTCAAGAGAAATTCTATGATATGGTTTACGATCTATTGTAGTTTGTACCTTGATAGTTTTTTAATGGATCATATTTGATCAAAACAATTGCACATTTTACTTTTGTGAATTTAATTTAGCTATAATTAGTATAAAGTTTCAGTGCTTTTATAATACACAAAACATCTCTACAAAAATGATTACAATAATAATGTCTATTCGGGGGATTTGGCAAAGAAAAAATCATGTTTGAACTCAAGTCATTTTCAGCAACACGGTCTCACTCCAACTCGTCACATTTTGACACTTGGTCAAAACCCTTTTGCGTCGCTTTTTGACGCTCAAGGTACCCCTTTTTAGTCACTTTTCGACGTGAAGGGTTTTTTAAAATAAAAAAATCTTAGCATCAGTATGCCAACGCAATATTTTTTTATTTATTTTTATCATCATAATTTTAAAAAAATTATGTTAGGTAAAAACTATGATGTTATTGAATATATGTAGGGGTGTGATTTGTCAATGTAAACGGTCAAAACCGTTTCATTTAAATGATATTATTTACACATTTATGAGCACATACTGTAACCCAACCCCTGCCCCTAAACCTACCATCTTTCAAAAAACACAAGATATCGCAGGCAGATACAATCACCCTCATCAATTAATTGAAAGATATTAATATTCCAAGTTATTTGAAGCAAAACGATTGATTTGTGAGAAGAATAGACGTGGCTCCTGTCTCCGTCTTCCGTAAACTTCCTGTACGTTGCTGCAGTCCGTGCGCGGTTTAAAAAAATGCCGCTACAAGAATCCTTACGTCAACGTTAGTAGTGAAATGTCATTGGCTCTTGTGTATCTCATGATCGATTGCGTCATTCTACGGGAAGGGAGTATGTTTTCTGAATAAGTCCTGAGCATTTTTAGTGATTGAAACATTGTGCTTTACTCTCTTCTTCACATTAAGACTTGGTATAGCTTCAGAAGACTTGAAATGTGACATGATGTAATGTATTTATACTGCTTGTTTATGATTAGTTTGTGCAATTAATACCTGTGACTGCATTTGCCTCTGTGTGTGTGTGTGTGTGTTTATATTGTTCAGAGGTGGGCAGGTTTAAGATAGGGGTGGGGATTGGTGCTCCAATAAAGAATTATATAATAAATAAATTTATATATGCAAACTATTACATTAAGCCAAACACCTGAAAGCAATGGAGGACCATTTGAAAAGTGACTAAAAAGGGGTACCTTGAGCTTCAAAAAGCAACGGCAAAGGTTCTTGACCGAGTGTCAAAATGTGACGAGTTGGACTGAGACTGTGTTGTGTTCGAGAGGGTTTCGCGAAGTCAAAATTATGTCCATGGGGTTGTCGCAAACTCAAGTCATGTTTGGGGGGTTTCAAAATTTTGTAATTTCTATAAGAAGACGACTCCTTACTCTCTCTACAATACTTCAAAGAGTTTTACAAATGCACACGAACCAGCCTTATTTTGTCGGACGGCCTTGTCTTTTAAACATTTATTATGTTTACTGAACGTTTTACACATGTAGATCAACTGCTTGTTCCTCATCCAGTCATGATCAACTCATTAGCAGCATGTCTGCTTCTAAAATTAGAGGTCATCCACTCATTTTGCTGCTGTTTGATCATATTTCTTCTGTCTATTGATAAGAGCGGGTTTGAGAGCGCAGACACGGGACCCACGTTGGCAGCGTGTGTCACCCGCACGATTACGCCGGCTCCTCAGACACGCTCTGCGTTCTCGGCGCACAGATTTTATTAATCTGTCCTTTGGGAGCTTTCCATGCTGCTCAATAACTGCCTTCAGATCCCACTAGACACTTGAGCGTGATAGAGTGGGCTTCTCTCTCACGTAGCCCCTCAGCTTCTTACCAGATTAACCGCACAATCCATTAATAACAATCTTCACCCTACCCATCCCCCAGCTCATTTTGAGCACTTTATTTCAAGTGACATTAATTTTAACTGCGAATACATTGGGGGGTGTAATGACAGCACAGATATTAATTAATTGCATGTGTAATTGCAAAATTAAGTTTTGGAAAGTTGGTAATGATCTGTGGAATTACATGATGTGCTCACATTATGAGGGAAAGAGGGACTTTTGACTAGCCGCCGCATCGTTTTCTCCGCCGAAGATTCCCGCGTAATCCAGAACCGGTTACTTGGTGGCCGTTGGAGATTTTGTATCCCTCGGTAATCTTCCTGTCATGCCTATCACTCATGTCTGACCATCAGTTTGTGGGAGAAATCCTCCATTGATTTCAAGTTTGCCACTTTAATTAACTTTGGCCTCAGATAATGGGGATCTAACGACAACTCTGGGAAAGTTGGATGAACGTTGCTAATTTCTGGTTTTGTCAGAGAGTGGGATGAATCGGCTGTAAAAGCCTAGTTTGAATTGTTTATTGTCTGGAGTTTTTAGGAGCAGATGTGTGGTGGACCTGCTACGGTTTGATAGGAGGACCGCCATTGTTGAGTTGAGGAAGAATTTATGTGGGTAAGAAGGACAGAAGTGTCATCGGGTAAGTATCGGGTTATCGCACAAGGAGTCGTGTAATTCATGGTTTTGGAATGAATTCGGCGCCATAGGAAATTTAGTTTTTCAAACGATTCGAAATTGAGAGTTAAATATGCTAAATATATCAATCCGATTTGAGTGAAGTACATCTTGTACGTGAAAATGACGAATTCCTTTTTGAACTGTAATTACAACCGAAGCATGTCTTTCTGCATTAGCTCTATTAAGAATCATCAAACCTTTGTGGGGAACAATTTTATAACTTCTCGATTAAAGAAGTACAAGTTTATTTCTAAACTAGGGATGAAAAAAAGAAGAAGAAGAATTTGCAGTGATTTATAGAGACTTTCTAACATAAAACATTATTACTTTATCACAATATATATAAAAAAATTAATGCATTGTTATTGTTTATTTAAAATTATTTAAATTTTTTAAAGTTAGAATATGCTTTGAAATGGTCAAATAAGTAAAGTTTAGACATAAATAATGAATTTACAATATAATTAATTTTGTAGAGGTGCAATGCTGATCTTGATTAGGGCTTTTAAAGGCATTAAACAAATACAGTATTTAAAATATGCTTCCCTTTTTGTTGAATCTATCACAGAAAAAATGATTTATTATATTTAACTAAAATAAATAAATAAAAAAGTAAGTGGTTACTTTTAAAATAAACAAATTTAGTTGACTAACCTTCAACATATTTTAAACATTTAAACTAAAATAAAATAATCATGATTCTCATAAGAAATTTGTCTTTGATTTCTAAACTGTCTCTATTGTTTATAAATGACAAAAAATGTAAAACAAATCAGTAAAAACAGAAAAAGAATTTAAAAAAAAGAAAAAAAAAAAAAAGAAAATACAAAACACAAAATTAACACAAAATTAACCAAATAAAGGAATTTTAGTGGGACATCTACTGATTCTCAGTAGATTATAATTCAGGATTGGTTTCAAATTGAGGTTTGTTTGAAATGAAAAGGGCAATGAAAAAGCAACAGCTGATTTAGCTGTTTAGTTCAAGACTCCAAAGTCGTAACAGCTCACGTGGTGCATCTGTGTGGTTCGGACTGAGTTAAAGTCAAGGTATAGTTCCTCCTTTATCTCTACAACTGCATTAGCTCCGACGTGCTCCGCTGCTCCAGCCCTCAGGCAGTGAAAGGGTTAAGTGCGATGCTCCTGATAGTTTGTATGTTTCTCATGCAGTTCTGTTTACCCAGAGAGAAAGGCTTTTATTCAGGGGGGAGGCTCATCTGTTTGTTTCCCAGGAGTGTCCTCCTCTACAGGTACAAATGACTTGTTGTTCCCGCATCCCGTCTGCTTCCTTGGCGACGGATAGACGAGAAGTGCCGTGTGAGCGAGTGAGACTCGAATGTGATCTGGGTCACTCCTGTGGCAGGCCGTGGGGACATGGACACACCTACACACACACATAAAGAGGCACTCTCTCAGGCGCATACTTACACACTAGCCATGCCAACCTCGTTCCCAGCGTCCCGTTCTGACAGGAGAGCAGGTGAGCACATCCCTGTGGACCCACCACAGCTGCTCTTCACGTGTTGCAGTTTATGCAAAGTCAGTCCTTTAGCCTGGACGACAGAGGATATACTGTACTTACAGCTAGGTGAAAATCGAGAGCATGCGTCAGCTACTGTGCTATTGTGTGTGGCTCATCAGCACTACAGCAAAACTAGAACACTCCTATTACAATCAGTGGTATAATTGCACCAAGAGCAGCAAAAAATTAAAAAAAGTAACAAAAAGCACCATTGTAATGAAACTAAAACACTTAGACTCAATAGTACAACTGCATTTTGAGCAGTGAAAAACTAAGAAAAAGAGTACAAAAAAGTACCATTGTAACAAAACTCACATTAAAAGCATTGGTTTAGCTCCACTGTGAGTGAAGCAAATAAAAAAAAAAAAAGAAAAAAGAAAAATGTACCAATAGCATACAGTAACTGACAAAACTAGCAAACAGAGTTCCAAAAAGTACCATTGTAACAAAACTGTAACACTCACATTACAATCAATGGCGTAACTCCACTGTGAGTGATGCAGATCTAATACTTCCTTTATAATCAATAGTATAACTGCACTGTGAGCAGTACAAAACTAACAAAAAGAGTAGCAAAATGTACCTTAAACAACAACAACAACAAAAAAACATTGTAACAAAACTGTAACACTCACATTAGAAGCAATGGCATAACTGCAGACCATAGCACAACACTGCCTTTGTATGCCTATATGTATGCATAAAATTTTTACAGTTACAAAAACAAAATCAGTACACCATGACAGTCAGCTTAAGGTAGCAACAAGTACTGTATGATCCAGGTAAATCTCAAAATAACTCACATATAGCATGCACTTGAGTTGAGTGGGTTTTTTAAAGTAAACAGGATCCTTTGTTACGTCAGTGTTGTAAGAGATGGAGCTGTCTGTTGTGTATAAGAGTAGACATGCATCCACTTGCCGAAGTGAAGTTGTGAATTGTGAAATTTCACAATTTAAAATAGCTGCAAAAATTCCCTCCAGAGGAACTGTGTGTAGAAAAATTAGGAAATGTAAGTCTAAAAGTGCAGTAATTGTATACGAGTAATATGAGTCTTCTGTTTTTATTTTTTGTCCATGCCTTCTTTCAAAACAAATAACATGTTGGTACTATGATACAGTGATAGCTAGCTATGTAGCCAATAAATCACTACAAAAACACCTGCAAATAAACCTGTATTAAACATTGCTCCCATTTTTTCCATCTCGTATAGTTTTGCAGTAGAATTTGGCTGGCTCCTACCAACTGACAATTACATGGACATGCATTCTTTGACATAAGCAAAAAAAGAGACGAAACGTCTTTTCTACTCTCTTGTAGATGATACTGTGAATGATAAACCTTATCATTGTGCTGTCCCAATTATTTAATTTATTTAATTTTATTATTTGCATTTCCCCATCATAACAGCCTGCAATCCATTTTGTGCTGTGACCCATCTTACCATCTGATACCACTATATCATGCATGGTACCAGCATGCTACTTCTTTTTTTTTTTCATAAGGGTGCATGACAAAACTAGATCACTCGCTGTAAACAATGTATCTGCTGTACAGGCAGCTTATGATGGTAGGGTTTTAGCGTTGTTTCAGATCTTTTTTTATTTTTATTTTTATAAATGTGATTTCTGTTGTATAAAATAGTAACTGGGGATGCTTAAATAACAAAAATGAAAAGGACATGACGTTATGTTTATGAGGCGCGATGCAGTGCGCCGTGTAAAAAGACAGGATAAGTCATGATAATCAGTAATTACTGTATGTCTCCACTGGATGCAACAAATGCCTTATTAGTAATGTGTTTAATTGTTTTGGTGTCATAGCACCAGGACACAGCATCGTGTTATGATAAGGGGCGTAACATTTTCGCCACATGTTTGTGGTATTCGGCCAATCACAGTGCACTGGATAGCTGGCCAATCAGAGCACACTTCACTTTTTTAGAAAGATGTGTTTTTTACAAATCGACTGGTTTCAGGATCTTAGAGGAGAAAAAGTATCGTAAAGTATGTGAAAAATAATGTTTAACCACATAAACTCATTGCATTACACCAAATATACAACATAATGTTCTTTAAGCGACATCATATGACCCCTTTAAACCTCTTGTGATACTTGAGTTGAGTTTGCTTGTGAAAGAGCAGTATGAACATTCTGCAAAACATCTTTTTTTTTTTTATTCACACAAAAACACACTCATTACTCCAAATTGTGACTTGGGCTATTAAAACTGCAGTTTGATACAGCAATCTGATATTTCTCAATGTAACATCACAGTATTTTGGTGTGTTACCACCTGCACTTGTTTCACTGACCACATAGTTTCAGTAAATATCCAGAACTCCTCCGAACACAGTTGTGCGAGATCTAAAGAATCTGATAGAGGGATGGACTATTGCATTTTATACACAGTTTACACCTTTTTTCTTGATCTTTGAGCTATGTAGAGATCGAGTTTCCAGCAAAAGAAAGGCCAGGGGACAGAGGAGAGGAAAAAAAAAAAAGCAGGGCTCTCTCAAAGCTGGTCGGGATTGAAAAGCGAGACTGGTGCTGACAGCTAAATGCGCTAATTTTCTTCTGGGAGCAGGGTTTGTCTTTCCAGTGCGGTAGGCAATCAGCAGATACCATAGAGGTCTTGTACCCTGTCCAGTGTGGTGATGTCAAAGGACCAGACGAGAGCAACTGGAAACTAAAAGTTTAGCTTTTCCTTGTATATTGTTGACAGCCAAAGCTGACTTTTTGCTACGTGAAAACAGGAGCTATAAGGCAATCATATTGCATGGCCATATAAGTTATTTTGAGAGTTAACCACTGCATCTAGGGCAGGGAAAGTTTTTTTTGCCACTATGACACCAGTAATTTGACGTAATTATTGCCTATTTTCAATATGAAGGCTAATACGTGTGTGTTTTTTCTACTTATAGGCTGAGGGAATACAATGGCTGTGCAATAATCAGCCAGCAGTTTTTTTTTCTTCCCTCTTGTGTTAAAGCTGCATTAGAGTAGTGATTACCTATAATATAGGCTCTTATCTGCTCGGGGTACTGCTTCATTACACCCACTGTATTCCTTACAGTGCTATGAAACCTGAATCAAAGGCCCGTTTTAAATGTTAAGAGCTAGTTTGGATTCATTTGAACTTACGGACACTGCCACACAAAGCAGCATTCACTACAGTAAGCCTCAGTGTTACCAATCGTCAACTTGGAAAAATTTGAAGAATATACATGCATAGTATACACACAATAATAAATAAGAAGAAAAAGAAAGAAAGAAAGAAAGAAAGAAAGAAAGAGAAATGAAAAATGATGCTATGCTAACAATTTAGTTAAGGGACAAATTCTTACTATTAACTAGCTGCTTATTAACATGCATAAAGCATTACTAGCATATTGATTGTTTATTATTGCTTATAATGTATTAATGCGTTATTCTGCATGACCACGTTTTAGATCACTTAATCCAACCCCATATTAAAATGTAACAACCATCGCATAACTATTAATGAGCAGAAAATTAGGAGTTTATTGAGGCAAATGTTGTGGTTAATAGTTAATATTTAGAATTGGTGCCCAAATAACACATACGTAAACGAAGAAATAAATATTTATAGTATATACTTAATAATAAAAAACAAAATCAATGTTTTTCACCCATATTTTTTGCTTTTTTCTGACAAGAAATCAGGTCAGAAGCAAAATCACTAAACCAAAAGTAAATAGATAAATTAAAATGTAATTTATTTACTCATCATTATTTATTTATTTATTTATTTTGACTGCTATATGTTGTAGTTAATATTTAAAGTGGATATAAAAAAATTGCATTTTGGTTTTGTGTTTTAAGTCAACTTTGATGAATGGTTTTTATCTTTGTTAATAAATATGTTGTTTGTTTTTTATTATCAAAATATTTTTTTGTTATAATGTTTTTGTTGTGTTTTATTGTGTTATCTGTTTTTCAACTGCAGTTTGATTGAGCTTAATTTTAATACACAATGAAAAAGCATGATTTTCTGAGAAGTTATCTATTTGTTTTATACATATATATGAACCACATCTCACATTTATTTATTCATTTATTTAATGCAACAACTTAGCAAGTTTGCCCTGAGCATATGTGTGCTCGAAGTCTACATCAGCATGCAGAACTGATAAACAAGAGTTACAAAATAATAACTCATTCACATTGCACATCTAGTGTGTAGGGGGTGTGTATGGTCCCTCAGTAGTGTATAAAGAGTCACTAGGGGGCAGTGCCACTGCATAGCCCTAAGTAGAGTGGACAAACCAACTGATCAGTGTTTTTGGTATTGATCATTAGTTTACAACCCACTCAAGATGATACTTTTTTAAAATGTTTAATCAGTAATACATTTTGAGCTTTTTTTAGATATTAACATTGTGTACAAAAATCTTAAATGATAATAATTCAAGATTCAAGATTCTTTATTTGTCACATGTAGTTATAGCTGGTACAATATACAGTGAAATGTTTTTTCTGGCTAAAAAGTACTCCCGAACTGTGCTTAAACATACAAAAAAATATAAAAAGATAAAAAATAAGTACTAAGAGAGGATAAGTATAAAATAAGAGCAAAAAGTTTAAGTGTATAGAAAAGTAAAATGAAAGTCTATATAAAAATCTAACAGCCATATGAATATGTACATATATGTATATATATATATATATAACCGAGGTATTGCACTGTTCTTGGTTATTCTGAAAAGTAAAATGTTAAAAAGGATTAAAAATATAAAAGGATAAAATAGATGTAATCGCCTAGATCTAAATTCTTTGTAGGCTTGTTTTGACCTAAACTCAACTGAAACGCAAAACCAAAATCTCTGACGTTTCAAACCAAAATGCGTTAGTTTAGGGGTTTCCAAAACTTTCTCGGTGACATCATTCTAGTCACAGATGTTTTCTTCACTTTAAGGAGAGGACAAAACAGGGCAGTAAACCCGGGCCAGCTTGTGGTGAGGCCGTTACCCACAATTCACAGAGGCGCCGGATGGTTCCCACTAGGTTCTGGTCGGCTTGGAAACGGCAACTTATTAATCTTGTGATGGAAGGCCAGCTGCAGCCATGGCAGTTACCGTATTTCACCATCAACCTGCTCCTGGGAGTGGCTCGTTGGCGTTTTAACTGGATTTCATTCGTGCCGTGCGTTCGCTCGACGCAAAATATTACAGAAATACGTTGCTCGACAATTCCACCAAACTAGACCAACCGTGATTCAAGTGTGGTGTGTCATCCTTTCTTCGGCGTTCCCCCTCCCGTTCCCTCTCTTTAAAACCGTGCTGATTAGGTTTACTAATTCAGAGAGACTGCTTAGTTTCCAACTTTAATGATATTCCCGCGGCATATCACCCGCGGTTGCCTGGAGACCGGATTTGAGCTCGGCCCCTCATTCGATTCCCACACATCAGAGCCCTGAAAAGCAATTTTTTCTCCTCGAGCTTTTGATGCAGGCTCCTCTGAAACCCTTCCCCCTGCTGTGTCAGTATGGGTGGGCAGAACGCGGGCAGAATGGGCCGGGAGGTGAAGGGGAGGCCTGTGGGTTGCTGGTCACACATCAAGGCCTGAAAACAAAGGCCCCGGGAACCTTCCTTACAAACACAAATTCGGCGCTCTGAAAGTAAATGTGCGAGCCTCCGTTCCTTAAGGGTGCAGGCATGGACGCAGGAAAGGGCCCTGCTGCAAACTCTGCTTTAGCGGCAACAGGTCATTCAGCGAGACGGAATTTAACCGTCTGTCGCGAACTTTTGTAATTTGGGGCCTTGACGTGAGTTTATGGATTTATTGAAGCATAGTGTTCGCTTCCAACGAAGTGAAGTCATTTCAAGGTTTTAACAATGGGGAAAAGTGAATTGTGTATACACTTTGTCATTTGAAAGTTGCGCTTGTACAAGAAATTGCCTCTTTTACACAATCATGGAATAGTTTGTGATGTGGCTTTGGTATAAGTTTTTGATTATTTATTCATATCATATTCACAATTCATCGAGACATTAAACATTTACACTTTCTGGATGTTTATATTTGTTAATCCTTGATTTCAAATTGTTAATACTTAAAAAATGTATAAATAAATAATATGGCCACACTTTATTTTAAGGTCTAATATTTGCTATTAACAAACCATTAACTATGACTTTTTCCTTAATAAACTGCTAATTTGTTGCTTACAGTATTATTATTTAAGGTAGTTGTTAAGTTTAGTTAGTGGGTAAGATTAGGTCTACTAACTAGTGAGAACTGGTCCCTATGTTAACATTTATGCTAAACTGTTGTTAACCAGTCAAAGTTTTGGGAAATTTCTCAACTATGGCCTTAGTAGAGATCTACAGTATTTACTGATTTATTGAAATTGAAAGTTTTTGCTCCCAATGAAAGTTATTTACTTTGAAGTGTAAACAAAAACTTCTATTTGAAAGTTGCTTTAAAGGTTTTGCTTTAATCAAATTTGTTTACTATGAGGTATTTACAACTTCAAAATTTTATATATTGTACTAAAATACATATACTTTAAGTACTCCTTTTACTTTCTAAAATGCGGTCTAGTTAGAGACTCAGTTATGGTTTTATTGAACCAAGGTTTAAAGATTTCTTCACTACAGTGTATATAACAAATGTATAGTTTTTTGACAAAATCTTGCAATTTGGAAAGCGGTGCTTTTACACAAAAATGTATTTTGCTTGCAATTTAGAGAATTGTTTTGATTAGGCCTTAATATATGGTTATATGTATTCCCGGTTGCACTTTATTTTACAGCATGTGTACTTACATGCAGTTACAATGTAATTACCTATTTATTACCTAGTTATTACACATTTATACATATGGAACAGGACTGTAAAAGAAATTGATGTTAACCACAGCAAAATATTACAATTTTACACATTTTTGGTTCTAAATAAAAATAAATAAATAAAAACTGCTTGTTTCTTCACTCTTTTTTATAATGCCTTTAACCATCAAGTTTTGGAAAGTTTCTCAGATGTGGCCTTGGTAGAGATTTAGTTATGGTTTAATTGAAGCAAAGTTTAGCTTCCATTAAAATTTCCTCACTTCATCATTTTCCACAAAAAGCGAAATGTTTAAAAATGAACTCTTGGTCTGATATTTCTGCTACAGCTAAGAACGGCTCTTCTGTGCACCGATTTCTTTTTTCTCCATCCTATGTTGTTTGTGAATGGAGCGTAAATTGTTGAGGATGTCCCTGCCACTCATACGAGAGCGTGGAAGTTTCATGTTGCATGCAGAAAGAAAGGCGGCGTTTGTACGCCTCTTATCGAGTCCCTCTCGTCATGTAGGCCACAAAAGTGATAAGAGCTGCCCCACCACAACAAGGAGGAGACTGTTTCTGCACATTTCCAACACAAAATAAAGTCCTCCTTCCTGGAGCGTTCATGTTTGCCATTTTACTGCTTTTGTGTGTCATGATCGCTTACATGAACACACAGAGATAACTGACGGCACTTGCAGGAGGCACTGGGCCCAAGAATGAAACTCTGGAGCATTTTGTTGCATACTTGTAAAATTGGCGAAGGTGTTTTTTTTTTTGTTATGACAAAAGATAATTGTTGCAAGTTTTGCCCTAGTAGAACTTCTCAAAAATAAAAGTTTGGGCTTCAACTTGAGTAATAAAAAATACATTGGTTGAAAGAGTGAATGAAAGCGAGGAATGGTTCCATAGTGCTTGTAGTGTTGATGCTACATATCCTTCAGCGATTGAACTCCAAACACTGAAGGACCTAACCCCCTCCCGGGCCAGGCTAAGAACCACCTCTAAATGCCTATAGGCTGATGTCAGACTCTCAAATGAGGTCATAGATGAGCCCGGTTGCCAAGCACTGGCCACTCCAACCCCTTTCCACTCCAGTGCTGTGAAACGCTCTGAAAAGTACTATTGGAAATTAATTAAACCCTGTTTTTGCTACTAAGACTTTTTTGGACAACATTTTCAAGACCAGATTCCTCTCTAAAATTAGAACTTTTTTTTTTTTGAATTTATTTGTTTTAACTGGTTTTATTCTTTTTTTTTTTTTTTTTTGTCAAATAATAAAAATGCTTTTAAATTTTTATTGCAAAAGAGAAATAAATGGCAGATTTTATGGAATTTGTTCACCGATGCATCCAACGAATGTATTGTGAAGCTGCATAAAATTAAAGGTTTATTTATTTATTTATTTTATTTATAGCATGCAATTTGAACGTAGAATGATTGATTACTAACAGTTAAGACACTGAGACATCAGACTGAAAATTTACCTTAACATATAATTGTGACATACTCTACCATTTAAAACATTAATTTTTGTCTTGCAGTAACGGATCGTAAAATTTTAAAACATCAAGTGTGTGTAAAATAAGATTGTACGAAAGTTTTACACAAACTATGATTTAATTAAAAACAAAATAAGAAGTAACCAAAAAAAAACAACAACAACAACATCACCTACCAAGAAAACAATTAAATATGTTTTGCCATATAGTCCTTGGAAAAGTTGAAGAACTTGTATGTCTACCAAAGTCAAAACAAACCGTCTAAATTTCAATTTGAATTAATGAAATAATAAGTTTATAAATAAAATAAAATGAATTTACCTCTATGCATTAGGATCTTAATTTCATTTAAGTTTAACATTTGCATTTTAAAAGTGAGAATCAAACCCCATGTCTTACTGTTTTATATTTAACCTCCACTGTTTACCAAGGTTAGCACTTCAGTTTAGCATCTCTTTTATTAGCATGCATATTAATATTAGGCATTTTTAGTGCTAATTAAGCACATAATAATATCTTATTCTATGTGACCTAAACTTAACAACTACCGCACTAACTATTAATGAGAAGTAGATTTATTCAGAATTTATTGAGAAAAAAGTAGTGTAGGTAACAGTGAATAATTGTTACCTATTCTAAAGTGTTAAGTTAATAAGATTTGATTAATTAAAAAAAATATATTAGGATGTATATTACCAGAATTGGCAGTTTATTAGTATGGAGTAAGGCATATGAATCCACATTGTATATCCATACCTTACTTTAACTACTATGATAACTACACTTACTATCAATAAGCAGGGAAAGCTCTTAGTTAATATCGAATATGATTTCCAAGACTAAGATGTGCGAATGCCACCCTAGCCCTGGAAATGATCAAGATCTTCTATTTCTACCAAACTGAAGAAAAAACTAAACAAAACACCCAGTCCACCCCCCTTCCCAGTTGAGAAGTTTAGTGATGTTATCTGGTCAGTGGTACACAGCCACATTGAAAGTGCAGCATGGGCACTCTGCCATTGTTTCCCTCGCGCTCAACATATTGCCGGGCCCAATTGTTCTCTTTATCTTTGTATTGGGGCTGAAAATAGACAGACACACTTGTGGGTTTTGTGGCACATGGACTGTGATTTTCAATAACCGTGTTTCTTTTACTCATTCTCTTGGTGCGGAGTGAAAGCACAAGTCTTGTGCTCTTACATGAAGATGTGGATTAGAAGAGATTGATTGATCGGTTGGATGGATGGACTGTTTCCTCTCCATCACTCTTTTATCAGTGGATAATGGTTCGTGTAGATGTAATGTGATGCCCTTTGGCTTCATGAACCATCCGACATGTTTCTTCGAGTCTATAAACCCATTTAGCGGTGAAGACATTTGTGTAATCTAGAGCTGTCAAAGAAAGCGTGTTAAAGCACGCCGGGCTAATTATGTTTAACAACATCGCTTCTTTCATCATTGCGTGCGGTTCTTGATTTTTTCCAACAACTGATCGGAAACCGTTTAAAAACTTATCACAAATATTGCGTAACATAATTTAGTTTGCACACTTTTGATACTAATTGTGGTTAAATGTTTTTGACAGCCCTACTTAGATCAAGATTTCCGTTATTGAACAAGCTTGAAACTTTTCAAATATTTAGCCTGTTTTTCAACTACTAGCTTTTGTTTTTTTAGATCTATCAGCATCTCTTGCCTCTCTTGTTCGAGCTCTGGACTTTTAGTAAGTTTGATTAATCAAGATAATTAATTTCTGCAGCAAATTACAGCATTCACTCCCAGCTTTTACTCTGAGTGAGCGCTGTTTTGACAGTCATTCACATTGCTTGTCTTCAAGCATGATTCGCCGCTGTTTAATGACAAAGATATCATGTGGCGCATCTTCAAACATGACACTGACATGTGGTATTTAGTCAGTCATTTTGTAACAAGTAAAATTGCACTTTTATGACATTCGAGTGTTTCCTATGATGTAAACGTAGGCCACCGCTCATTAATAATGCATTTAGTCCCCAAAAAAGAGAAGAAAAAGACAATTTTAGTGAGCTTTTGAAAGTCAAAAGCAACAAAAGAGACAAAGAACCATTGTGTATTTACAAAATTAAACAGCCCTGTCATTGTGGCGGAGTGAGTCATTTTTTGAAGGCAGAAAAGTCGTATAAAGCGGCAATTTCATTCTAATTTCATTCCAATCTGTTTCTGAAACAATTGAAGTAGGCATTTGATGTGTTTATCTCAATGTGTAATTGGGTATTGTTCATCTCTGAAAAGTTTCCATCAGCGGGGAAGGAGATGGTGAAGAGAGGTTTTAACGTAGGAGGGAAATGCGCTTTAACACTTCTTATTGCATTAGAACAACTACATTTTATAATTGACAGTCAAAGCTGTTTCCAATTAATTTGGAATGATTCTGGGTAAAATACTTTATTATTATTATTATTATTATTACTATTAAACTAAAGTATGCCACATACCCACAAACGTACGCAGTAGTTCCAAGAAAAGTTTTTGGACACTTAATTGTCCTTAAAATGTCTGATTGCAGTTTTTATTTTTATGAATATTAAAAGAAAGTACTACTTTATTATGCACAAACATTTTACACATTCAATTTTCCAGTCATTTGGTATCTATTTCAATCAAATAAATGTGTGCAGAGGACCAACAAAGTTTTGGATTAATGTTATCGCAGTAGAAACAACATGATTTGTTATGAGTAATAAAGAAATATGCTGCTATAATATAAACACTTACAATTTTGACAATTCATTTAACTTATAATTGTAAAACACTTTAGAATATGTAACACTTGTTAACTATTAACTACGACTTTTCCCTCAATAAAAGTTAGTAATGGAGTGGTTAAGTTTAGATATTGAATAGGATTAAGGATGTAGAATAAGATAATGTAAAATAAGACTTTAATATGTGCTTAATTAGCAATAATAGATGGCTAATATTCCATTAAAATGCATGCAAAAAAGCAAATAATAGGTATTACCTTATTACCTTATTATAATTTTTTTATATAAATATAAGAAAGTAATCAAAGATGCTAAAAATACATCAAAAAGTTGTCATATACAAGAAAGTGCAAATTTGGGAGTGGCTCCCAAATTTTTTAAATTCATAATTTTACTTAAAAATCTGAATGCCATTGCAATAGATGCAACATTTAAAACCTATTGGTATTTGATCAGAAATATTTTGACAAAATATGCACACTTATTTTTGGACACTTAATTTCATTTAAAATGAGCAAATTTTATTCATTTCTTTTTAACATACATTTACATAGATTTTTATGAATGTCAAAAGATTAACAATATGTACAGACAGATAATATAATAATAAAATATAATCTGTCGCACACTTGATTTTACGTACAATGCCTAAATGCAACAAATTGCAATTTATAAACAATATATAAACATACCATTTGTAGGCACTTTAAAGGGATGATAGCATAATATGTTCATAGTTCAAGTCAGCCACAGAGATATTTTTATTTGATGTCTCTTCTGACCATAAATCTGCTTCATTGAAATTGACGTATCAGGAAACAGAACTGGAACAACACTGTTTGCTTTGCAGGTGTTTGATTGTCAACAAAAGTCTCCTAGCAACTGGATTGTAAAAGAGAACTGATGCTGTGCAATGCTAGGGTTTGTTCCACATGTGTACCATTATCAAACGAGAGGATCGTTTACCACGTTTAACAAAACTGCCTCTGTTAACGACTGCTAAACAAGTAATATTGTCATTAAATTTCAAACTTTGGCTCATGAATGCAGTTTATTTGCTTTAAAATGACTGTGTACATCTCCCTAAGTCTGACACGTTCTTTAGGGTTAAAAGAAGTTAGTTAGCTTGTGTATTTATTTACATTTTATTGTAATTGTTATAATAGATAAATGTATTTATTTTAATTAAAGTGTATTTACATTATATATTAATTTCTACGAATTACTATTTCTTTATTTAGAGATGTTATTTATTTAAAATGGATTTTTATTCATTAATTTTATTTAATTATTTAAAATGCATTTTTAAGTGTACAGTAAGTGTTTTTCGGGTAATTGCATAAACTAATTTCTGAAGTCTGCAGTATAAAGGAGGCCTGAAAACTTGAATCTCCACGTCAGGTGTCATGTGTAATAAGTTTGCGAGATGATATAAACCGCGTCACTATGGAAACGAAATGAAGAGCCTTGAGAACTGCAAAAGCATTCATATACTTAGAAGAGTCGCCTTGCTGTGTATCCTTGAGCGCTCCGGATTGATGCGATTGATTAACATTTCACATGAGCTCTTCTGGGATGGCATCAAACGTTTGTTTCTGTGTTTGTGTTGATGTGTGTTTTAGTGAAGGATCAAAGGAGTGAGAAGGAGCTGATCGAGCACACTATCCCGCACAGATGTGTGGAGAGCACACACACACTGCCCACATCTTCGCTAACACTCATGACAGCATCTTAAGCAAATGCAGCTTTGTGTACATTTCTCAGAGTAGCTCTGGCTGGGCTGTGGGACGTCCCATGGGGCTGGGGTCTCGCCGGGCTGGATTAGGGGGTTACATCCCTGGCGGCACATAGACAAATGGATGATTAACTCCTCCAAATCAGCTTGTGTTGTGAAGACACCATTTAAAATAACTTGAGTGACTGCAAACAGACTGATCTTATTTGATGCTACTTGCCTTTTTGGCAATTTTGTTATTAAAAATAAATTAGAATTTTTACTAAATGAAAAGTACATTGTTAAAAAATAAAACAAGCACCCTCAAAATTCTAAGCATGTGTTATGTTTCAATTATAAATGCTTTGTTAAAAAAGAAAGTACCATCTTAAAATGAAAACAAAGTCCTCATATAAAGGCCAAAACCATTATTATTCATTTCTAAATAATGGTAGTTTTATTAAGCTGTCTTTGTTTTAAAAATACATGAATTATAGTATGTTAACGATTTACAATTTAAAAGATATATACTTATAGTATGTTTAATTGCAATAAGAAAGAAGTACAATTTGTAAAGAATGTCATATGGTAAATGACATGAAACAAAAAACAATACACAAGGCAAAGCAAACACAATCAAACAACAACCAAGCAAAACACAACAGCAACAAACAAAATGTCAAATCAAAACCAAACAGCAAATCAATACACAAAAATGTAAAAAAAAAAAAAAAAAAAAAAAAAAAACACACAAAGAGAAACAAATCAAACATGCAAATAAACCACATAACTAAAAAAGGACAAAACAAACAAATGCATGCAAAACAAACCACAAAAACAACAATAAATAAGTACAAATAGCAGAACTACAAAACTAAAACAAACTAATAAAAGAAAAACAAATCACAAAACAACATCCAAAAATAAAATAAAATGCAAAGCAAACCACCAAACAAACAAAAATAGAAACCCCAAAAACACACAAACAAAAACTGAACAAAACAAACAAAGCCAAACCAAAAGCAAAATAAACCACTAAAAAGAAACAAAAAACAAAATAAAAGCAAAACAAACATCCAACTAAAAACAAAACAAACAAGCATACGCCCCCCCCCCCCGAAAAAAAAAAAAAACAAAAATACCCCCCCCCCAAAAACAAAACCAAAAAAAAAAAAAAAACCAACACAAAACAAAAACAAAGCCAATATAAAAGCATAAACCACACAACGATCCTAACATAGTCCTTACTTAATGCTGAATGTTTGTTTCTCTTTTAATTTGTAGCTGACGTGTCAAATTATTTTTTTGATAAGATTTATTAATTTAGACTTAAAGAAATGCAGAGTTTTAATCTTCCTAAACTATTGAAATCCAGTTAGATGAGCTATTAGTTAAGGATTAATAAAGGATAATAAATAAATTTTACATGCCTGCTGTTGAAATGGTTTCAGATTAATGATCTATGAGGCCGGATAAGAGCTTAATCCACAGGTGTGCTCTTCATTATGAAACGTTAAAGAAGAAAAGAATTAATTGAAGCCGATCACTGAATTTAACAATATATCATGAGTTGCCACTGAAATGGAGCTTATTTTTGATTAGCACTTATCAATGTCATTAAAAGGCCAATCAAATTACAGGATCGACAGTATTAGCGCTCATACAGGACCGTGGTCTCCATGGCAAACTAGCAGTATCCTTCCTCTGCAAATGCTGCATTTCAAAAGAAGGGCAATTATTTGCTCAGTATGGGCAGCTAATCCTGCTTTATCTGCATGGACACCACCTGAAACACTTTGATCAGAGATAGCAGCGTTTATTCACAGATGGAGGGGGAAAAAAGAGAAATACTTGCATTTAACTCCACCCATGCCATGAAAGCGAGAAGATGCTTTTTAAGGTTGTTGATTAAGCCCTGTTGTAATGAAATACATCTCTCCTCACTTGCTCTCTCTTTTCCTGTGATGGTCTTCTCCACCGGGGATCACGTGGACTTTTGTTTGATTTCATTACGGGGGTTGATGTCATTACTCAGCGTTAGCGGGAGAGACTGCTAGCGTTTCTGCCTGGAGGCTGTTTGACATTTACCTGAGTGAGTCAGAGGTGATTCACTCGGCCCTGCAGGTGTGACACATGCTGTAAATAGGCCACACAGTATCGCTAAAATGAAAGACTCACCATGCCGCAGAAACTAATGAAGTGCTGATAAATGCATATACACTAATAACGAGTGGTGCTTTTTGCTAATAGTTGGGGTTAAACGAACATGTAGCCGTAAGCATCAGTTTTGGTGTGTGACTCATCTTGTCCCATACAAACAACAACAATACAAGCAAATTAAAAACATAAAATAAAAAGCCACTAACATTCAAACATGCTAAACACAAAACAAATTAAAACCTCAAAATGAAACAAACAAACAAACAAAGTAAAAAACTAAATAAAAAGTGTAAAACAAAGAAAAACACAAAACAAAACATAAAAACAAATAAACAACAAGCAACCAACACAGCACCAAACAAACACACACACACACACACACACACACAAAACACAAAATAAAACAAAAATCACAAAAAACATACACATACATAAAGCAGATAACAAACTTAATGAACAAATAAACAAAAATTACCAAATAAACAACACAAACACACACACACATAAAATAAATAAAAAAATAAACACAAAATAAAACACACACACAAAGCAGATACATAACAAACTTCAGGCACGTGCAGAGGGAGGGGCGGAGGGTGCTTGAGCATGACTGCCATTAACCAATGCCCGCTCGTGAGGCAGAGCGTGCTTGTTACGAGCCAGTACGGACTTCTGCGTCCGGTGCATCATGGGTATTTATTTAGAGTTTACTTATTTTTATGTCATTTAAGCAAGACAGTTGCGTTTTTTTATTAGTGATGTTATGTGTGTTTATGTTCAAGTTAGATTGGGGGTGGGGATTTGGTTTGCATAAAATTTGCATAATAATTTATATAAAAGTGTAGAGTTACCGTCATGGAGACAGACGTGTAGGGGAGTGACTTGTTGCTATTGCCGTAAGGTAAGTGTTTCTAAGTGTTACACGTTAGATTGGACTTGAAGGTGAGTAGTTATTATTTAGCCTACTCGTCTCGTTAAATGTCTCTGCACGGCCCTGACAAACTTAATAAGCAAATAAACAAAAATTACCAAATAAACAACACACACACACACGCACACACATACACAAAAAGTACCAAATAAACATCACAAACACACACATAAAAAACAAAAAATAAAACCAAAACATAACTAAAAGAGTTTAAAACAAGCATCAAATGTAATAAAATAAACAAAATAAATAACTAAAAACCAACAACAACAAACATAAAAATATAATAAAAAACAAAAAACATGCAAAATAACACAAAACTAAATAAATATACCAAAGACACACACTCTACTTTATTGATCCTGATTGTGCTGCACACATGAATGATAGCGCAAAAATGTTTAGTAACTGGATTTATGAGTTTTATGATTTATTACATTTAAGCAGGGCCCTTAGCTATATCTAGGGACAAGAATATGAGAGTGAGGTCAAATCTTGTGACTTTGGCCTTTTAAGTAATCACTTAACAAGCAGTAATATACTAATAAATCATCCAGGACAATTAATTGGCTAAAATGTGGCTGTTGTAATGGCTGATTAACAGAAGTTATTATTTATCCTAATGTCAGTTCCAGAATATAGTGTAAAAAAACTATAAAACTAAAATTATTATTGTAATAATTATTGTGTACCAAAATAAGCTTTGCTGATTATGTTACGTGTCAGCATTAAATTGATCATCAGCCAGCCTGCTCTCAAGATATAGATATCAGTCAACAACTTAAAGTAACAGCCTAAAATACCCTAGCAACCATCTAGAACACCCTAGCAACTGCAAAGCAAAGTGCTGTAAAACACTCAGAATACCTTAGCAACTGCACAACAACTCAGTGGCAACCAAACGTTGTGGGAGAGAGTTTTATTTAGTTGTTTAACTTAGCTGCTTAAATTGTTCAGTTGTTTAAAAGGCTTATGAATTATCATTTGTTAAATCTATGCAGACAAGTCCAAATCTAAAACACAAATATTAGGAGTTCAAAAGTGCAGTATCTGTCATTTCAAAACGTTTGAGAAGTTTTTCTGGTTAATAAATCACAAAGCAGCAGATAAAGAAATTTACTTAGTTATAAAATTAGAAACAGTATTTTAGTTGTACAGTGTTGCACTGCTGACCTTCATGAACTGTTTAGTCACTGTTTGGGTTTGACAGCCATGTTTACTATCCAGTGTGACTTTCAAATTGTCCAACAGACAAGACTAAATAATCTGTGTATGAAGTCAATCTATTTCTTATGTCAAACCTCATTTTTATTCAGCGTTAAAATACTTTTTTGTATTTGTGTTTAATATGACAATTTAAGTAATTTCGAAAATTTGAAAGAGTTTTTTATCTGCTTGTGTGATTATCATAGCCATTCCGACAAAGCAACATTGGCTCAATTACTGGTGTGAGTTAAGGGCGGGGCTACGTGTTTGTCTGACCAATGATAGATGGGGGAGGATTCAACAAACCTGCCATTAATCAACTAATTCTGTTGTGACATACGAATTTTTTTCAGCAAGTTCACATGCTTGAAATGTTAACTAAATAATTCACACCTACAATGCAATTACAATTACATATTTTTTTATATAGTTAAATAAATGACTAACAATTTTAGAGATTTTTTGGATGATTGTAATGGTGATATTTTTTGCATGTGTTTTTGTTTTAACCCTGTCTAAAACCGCCAGTAGCTGGCAGCCCAACAGTGTCTTTCATTGAATCATGAATTCAAACGATTCATTCAAAATGATTGATGAAATGTTGATTTATTTAAATATTAAGCAAATGAATGTTCTTACGAATGGGTAATTGAATCATTGACTCAAATGATTCATTTAAAAACAGATTTATTTAAGTTTTGCTCTGTGATGCCCAAATGTTCTGCATTGTCTTTATCTGGAACTATTTTCTTTGGCAAAACAAAGCAAAAACAGACAATATGATGTCTGAAATGAAACTCACTCAATAGCTGCTTTTCCGTTACCCTTCAAATTGCACAAATTACAATTGTAAATTGAAAATACGCCTGAAGGAAACACTGATTTATCGCGAAAGAAATTTTTACGCTCACATGAGTTTGTTTTTCAGGCAATTCGAAAAAGGATTTTTCGCAAAATTGCAATGGAACCGGGTTTTTCGCATTTCCAGGTCACATGGCATTTGTAAAAAGTAATATGATCATTCTTTAATGTATCATAACCTCTAAGAAACACTTAATACATGTTTAATGGGCTTTCCCTGCCATTCATTCTTAGACAGTTTAAACTGCCATTCGGCTCTGATATGGACACGGAAGGTGTTAATGTATAAATATATCTAAAATCTTTCAAATCTCGACAAAATTCATTGCTATAACTTATTGTTAGTGGTAGAGGGTTACGTTTTAGACAGATAATGTTGGTCAGTGGAAACGGTGTCACTTCGCAACACTTTTTTATTAACATTAATCAAATATCGCCAAAGTTTTGCGCAAATCTGTAATGGAACCACGGCTAGTATGAACTCCTGAATCGCGTTTACACATAAATATTCTGACAAACTACACTCTAGCTTGTTTGCTATATTATTGTATATATTATACTCACACATTTTTTGGTTTCATAATGTGAATTGTTAAAAAATTGTTAAAATTTGCTAAAACTATTCCATATAATCAAAGACAATACATTTCATACACTATTTTTCCATGATAAATGATTGTTAATCGTCTTTTTAAATATGCTTTGAAAAAGATCAGAAGTGATACAATATGATTAAGTAGGACAAACTGAAAGACTCAAGGCACGTTTCTTCATTAATCCAGCAAGCTCACGGAAGCTGCGGTCTGTGCCAGCCCTGAGGTAACGGCCTCAAACAAGGCTTCCTCTGTCAGCTTAAACGCTGTCCTGGAGCAAAACTGGCATTTCATCTGACGATTGCGAAGGATAGTCTAGCACTGAATGACATGTCTTTCTTCCTCCAAACCAAATGACATTTCCCCCCTCTCCCACAGACCTTAACCTCCCCAAACGTTCCTCCACGCCACTTGCTGTAACTGCTGTTTTGACATAGATTATAACTTTGCATCTCGGTTTGTGCATCACCACGTTCTGACAGCCAGATCACATTTGGCTTCCCAAATTATTGAGAGAGGTGTCTTATTTCCTCTTGTTGAGCTGTCTGTACTTCTGTCCTCGCAACTAGTTTCTTTTGTCCGGTTTTCAATCTCGCCAGTGCATGCCTAGAATTGTGAAAAAGCAACATTTTAAGTAAAATATGATTTTTTTTTACTTGTTTTTGAATGAATGGAAATACAATAGTTTGCCTATGTCTTATTTGGCGACCGGTTTTATGACATGTCACATTAGGAAAACAACATCCCCATTTCATATTCTATGTCTCCTTTTACCAAAACTCAACCAATCAAAGTTCAGGAGTAAACAAGAAATGCATAATTTTTCATCACTTCTATGTTATTTACTGAAGTGGCACAACTATTTGTACACATATAAACAGAAGAGTTACAGTAATAAATATATATATAGAAGAGATAAATATATATAAAAGTCTAAAACAACTTTTCCTTTATTTGCTTCATTTCAACTGTTTTAAGGCAGTAATCCTTTTAAATACAGATCTGAATCAGAGCAATAAAACAGCTGTAGAGCAAACAAAAGTTCAAGGTGCTCCATATTTGGAAACGTAAGTCGATAATCTATTATGATTAATGTACCTTTGAAAGATAATCCTCACATAATTCATATTAACCTGTTTCTGTAGGTCTATAAAGGTTGGTGTTGCTGTTAAGGTTTGGCCTTAATTGATTTTGAACTGGATAGTAATTGGTTTTGATGCAGTGTTATTTTTCTTTGGTGCTTTGGTTATATAAAATGTGCAATCAATGACAGAAAGAGCTGTTTAGGCACTCATTCATTAAATGAAATCTGCCGTTTATATACTGTAGCTGCTCAAGGCTCCCCTTACAAACTCAATCATGTAGCTACATTTTTGCTGAACTGTAGGAACAGAGGAAACTATAGAAAAAATATAGAAACTCTTTGGTTAATTTTTAAATGAGTTGCTTCTGGTCTAATCACCTCTTTGGGATAAAATAACGGTAAAACTTAACTTTTTAACTCGAAAAATGTGGAGTGTTCCTTTAAAGATTCTCAAAAATGATACATATACATTTTTCTTACTTTTCCCTATTGTCTTGATACTGGTCTTGGATTCTTTAGATCATGCTGAGAACATCGATGACAAAATATAAAAACCTACTTTTTCGAACTCCTCCTAGGCTGTTGGACTCTTCAGACCAAACTTTAGACCAGAATGACCAAAACATGTTTAGATCTTGAGTCCATAGATTAAATGGTTTTCGTTTAGTGCATCAACAACTACTGAAGCTGTTTTTCTACAAATCTTTGAAATATAATGCACAAACTTCACTTTTCGAACGCCATGCCAAATTGATAACAGCACCTCCTATAGGTCAAACACAAAAAAATAGTAAATCTTATCAGTGCAGCGGTTACAGTAAAATCATCTTAAAATGGCTAAAATGACTAATTGTTGCAGTTGGTCTGATGACTGCTTCCATACTTAGCTCATCGTTTTGCCTCTGATGTACATAGCCCTTTAATTGCTGCTTGCAGCCATATTCTATAAATGTATTCAGTTCTGATGTGAACTAATGCAGATCTTTGACATATATAAAACACTTGGTGAAGTGTGTAGAAATCAATTTGACCTCAGCCCCATCAATTTACGTCAGAAATTGCATAGCCTACTCAAAACACATACGTATGTCAAAACTTTGCATTCACACTGATGAAAAAACATCAAAAAATACATTGTTTGACAAATCGTTAAAGTATTTTGGTGGGAATCTATGGCTGCTCATAGAGCTGTGTTTATTTTGAAATAAGCAGTGCAAATGTCTGAAATATATAACATACAGACATGCTGTATCATGTTTCTACTGCCTGCTTAATTAAGTCATATCTCTTAAATATTGACTAATACGAGGAAAATGTCACGTGCGGAAGATAAGCGGTTCCCACTATGAACTTCAATGGGTTAAGGTTATGTTTTCAAGAACCTCTTTGGGACCGTATTTCTAAGACGCAATTAAACCATTCTCAAGGATTTGCAACGCTAGGAGAGTATTAGGCGATTAAAAATCCTAATATGCCAAAGAAATACTCCTCTTTGAACTAGGAATGCATTTTTGCCTGCGAATATATGATTATATTGTTAGTGCAGCAATGGCACAAATCTTTAAAAAATTGCAGTGCTCTTAGCCGCACGTAAACAAAAAATCCATACTTTTAAGCAAAGCCCATCTCTCATCTATTTGGATTAGATGAAAAGAAAAGAATGTCAGGCAGCTTTTATGTCTGCCGAAGACTTCTCTTTTTTCCGTTTAGCCTTGTGTAACAAAATTACTACTTAATAAATGCAGCAAGTGAGTTGCTATAGACATAATTGAAGCTTTTCCTGAATCTCCGCCGTGTTTAAAGTGCAGGGAATTAATGAAGGTGATACGAGCGGGTTTGGGGCGTCTGGGTTGGGGGTTGCTCTCACCCTACCTGCATGACATTGGGGCTTTTTCTTATGGAAATCGAGCTTGGTGTTTCAATTGAACGTCACGGGATGTGAAACGGGGGTCTGGATGTGTGTTTAATGAAGCGGCAGTTATCTCCCAACCCTCCCAACCTGCACTGCTCTCCCTAATCCCGCTATTCACACCTAATACACTGAGGAAAGCTTTTTGTCGCCAGCCATAATGGAAAATGTATATGTTTATAAATATCACACACTTGTTTGTTCACACAGAAATCCATCTCATCTTGCGTTTCGAGCTCCCACCCCACTGTATCCACACTCGCAATTAATTTCCACTCTGTCCCCGTGTCGTTGCGCGTTTGAAGGCTGCGCAGTCCGTTTGAACTCCCATCAGGAGCTTTGATAAGGGCCCGCGCTGTTCATTTACCTACTCTGCAAATGCAAAGAGAGCTACACCTATTTTCCTTCGGCCCTTATCAACGGGCAATACAAACATCACGTTTGAAAAAATTGAGACACTTTGAAGACAAATGAGCTGATAGCGCTAGAGGGGGCGTGATAAAAACACTCAGGAGTTATTATTTTCAGATTGGACAGATAGAGGCCATTTAGGAAGAGTCGTTTTTCATTTGTAACGTTATGATACAAACTCTTGCCATTTCATTTATTTGGCGCCAATGCGACCTTGTAGAGTTGCTGTCGTGGAATTCATTCTGCTATTTGTTGTCATATATTGTGTCAGGCCCTTTGAAGAAAAAAATTTGTACAAAATATGCTTGAAACTCTTTTAATTGATCTTTCCTTCCAAAATGAATAAATAAAACGTACACACACACACACACATATATATACAAAAATACATGTAAAACTTTATTTTACACTTACCAAAATTGGCCTCCAATTTAGTTCTCACTAGTTTTGTAAAATAAAAAAAACTTATTTTCTATTAAGTATTGTACATTAATTAAAGATTGGATAGATTTTGATTTGTAAACCAATTTAACATGTTCATTTAATACCCAGATAGCACACGTACGTCTGCAAGATGTCAGTTAAAGATCTCTTGATCTGGAAAGCATCTGCTGACTACAAAC
>JAUCMT010000099.1:829890-843210 GCA_032357475.1 Enteromius thamalakanensis
CTGAAAATTGTTAAATTTTACATTTTTTTTATTTGTGTAACGCTATTGCTATTTCTGTTTTAGAAAAAGTTTGGGTAACAAGCGACAGCACTGTCAAAACCACCATCGTTCACACAAAATTGCGAAAACAACTAAATGTTATATTTCATGCTAGGTCAGTAGATGGCAATGTGACTTTGTAAAGACCCTACACCCCTGCGCAGCTATAGACTGAGCACATAATAAGCCTGGTAATGAGTCAAAATTTTCATAAATTTTTTGTTTTATGGTTCATACACAGACAATAATGCTATCGTTTTCAAAAACGTGCACTGTGAAACTTGTTTTAAAAAAACTTGCATTTGCAGGCCCCGAAATTCCATTGTCATGTAAATGATTGCCAGTTTGTTTTCTTGCTAAACAAAAAATTAGTTTTTACAGTGTTGTTGCTCGATATTTGTAAAAAAAATATATTTTTGTTTTAGTATCTGGTGTCACTTTGCACCCCAGCCTTTTCTCCCAAATTCTGTTTGAAATGTTTTAATGGCACTCACTGACCATTTCACTTTGAAACTGCTGCGAAATGGGCAGAGAAGTATGAAATATCTGTGTTACAGAAATGTCGCCACAAGCATGTATTTCCTGGATTGCAATTTTTATTGGCATTGTAGTTTTTGTCAAGCATTATTAACTTATTTGAAAGCTTTGTGTGAAAAACAGACTAGTATTTATGTGGTTGTTGTCAAATAATTTAAGTTGATCCCATAAAAAGTAATGTAGCTATTTTATTAATTGGAGCTCTTGACGCAAAAATGGGCACCGCCATTTGTAAATTCTATTGGTATAGCTTCCTGTCTTATCCACGTCCAGCTATTTTTAACTGCACGAAACAGTTTGTTTTGCTAAATGATATTGAAAGTTGGTGTGTCTTATTATGTTATTCTAATGTATTATCTTATAAACACACCAGTGTCTAATACAAACCATTTACTGCACGTTGTTATTTTCCATGTTATTTATAGTACCTACGTATAGCGTCTAACAAGCCAGAAGCCTCAAACAAAGACTTCCGCTTGAGGAAAAAGGTTTAATTAAATCAATGGCATGCTTTTTTTTTTCAATTGTAACATGAAAGCCCACCCCATAATTAAATACCCTTTAAGAAGACGATATAAAAAATAGACCAGAGATTGTGTGCACCAAAACATAAAATAGTACAATTGCCATGAAATTGTGGATCAGGATACTTCACCTATTCATTTTTAATAATGGATATTTCGGTCAAGTATAGCATTTCGAAGCAGACCTGAGGACCTACGTGAATCCTCTCATTACAGGGACCGAAACAATGTTGTCCCCCCAGCAATTTGCCTAGATTCAAAGGAGAAAACAAACTTGGGTTAATATTTACAGGCTATATATTAAACGCGAACACTGTGTACAGTATGAAGACATTTCCTTCAAACCATTTCTGTCCTGGAAGGGAGGACACCCTTGTTTATTAAAGGATATTCCACATCCTCTCTATGAATGCACTTCATTCGCAAAGAAACACTTCTGTGACAAAGCCAGACAATACCTGACATTAATCGAAAATTATAAGTGATGAAATATGATTTGTCCTAGAGCAGCAGTTGCCGCTCCCTTTGCTTGCAGCGCAAAACAGCATAGCCAGACAGGAAAGCCCACAATCAACTGCAGTAAACACACAATACTCGTAGTGAGAGAAGCAGCTTAAATCCTGGCGTTACCTTACCTCTATGCAGACTACCTGTTTGTTTGGCGGGTTCACCAAAAGAACATGAAAAGGAAGTGTGCTCTGTGAATCGCCCCAAGTGAACAATTGCCACTCGAATCTGGTTTAATGTGTTTTTGTTTCGTTAATCGTCGCCCTAATCCAAACAGAGGATCCAGACAGGGCCCACCCAGGTGAGAAGGGTGAAAGTTATAAAGGAAATAGATGCAGCTGCCTGCTTCTCGAAATGACAAAGATAACACAATGGGCGAGTGTGTACACTTTTACTATGGGAATCCTTGCAGCTCAAAGCCCTGGGTTCCTTTGACAAATAGTTTGCTTGTTTGCGATTGTGCGCAAATGAGTGACATAGACACACAGGGGTGGAGACCGCGAGCGAGTTCTCGCTATTATCTACTGTTATGCTATTTGAAGTCTCTATTCCTTTCGTCTTCCAAGCTTTTTATGTTGGCCTATATCCAACCTGGGTTCTGCAAGGAACCTGCAGGGGTCAGTGGACAGATGTGTAAAACATGATTTTGTTTAAAGGATTACATTCAATGTTTTTCTTAACATTGCATAATAAAAATTAAAGAGGCTATTATTTATTGCATTATTATTATAATGTTATTAATGTGTTATTAAGTGTTAATTATTTTTTATTTTTTTTTATTTTGTATAACCTTTCATAATCAACATGAACAATTCATAGATCACTGCTTTAGATTATTATTTTTTATCCTTAGATGAAATGAATCTCACACGAGTAAAATAAAATTTAGTGATCAAGAGGAACTCATCAAGGGCGGGTTAATGTTTGAGTTGAACTCTCTTAATGGCATCAAGTATAAGTGTTTTCTTTGTTTCCTATTGCTTGTAAATTGCGTTCATACACTAGTACCTAGAAGATTTCTGTCCTTTGGAGGATTTAACACACTACCTTACTAACCTCACACAGATTCAACTCACTGTAAATCGCAGCTATTTGATAATCACATATTACACTCCACTCCAAACTCTGTAATGACTTTCGTACTCGTCAATGATTGCCAGAGCTCTGTCTTGATTGCCACCTGATTTGAGTGGCAGTCTTCATGGGGGAGGCCGATAAACATCTTCTTGCTAGACGGCTCTGCTTTTATTCATTTGATGCAATGACTCTGAGGAAGGCAGGGGGGCGGTGAGGTGTTTGTTTGGAACATGCAGCCAGGATACGGTACAGCCACCATACCTGTGATTCAAAGGTAGGTAGATCAAAGACCTTGCATTTGCAGGGTACGTCTGAGGACGATAGAGCTGCTGGCATGCATGGGCTGACTTGTAGTAGCAGCACGGAACACCTGAGGAAACAACGGGATTGTGTGATAAAAGCCTGAGGAACTGAAGACTGGAACTCTGCATGTCGGTGTGTATTGGAGAATTACGTCGTTTACGATGACTATCGTTGTGTGTAGGTTGTAATGATTGGATTTACAATCAGTTGGGTTCACTTGTGCAAGACGACCTTCTTTTGCATCTGATACTACTAGAGAAAGACATAATTCCTTTTTAGTTACTTTACAATTTATTGTACGCATAAAAAGTGAATCACTCTCCAATTAAAAAAAAATTTACCTTTTGGGGTAAAAGAGTACATGTTACTACCTTACTACCACTTTAGGGATTAAAGAAGGTGTCCCTATGACGGTACTCCCCAGTTACAATCTGTTGCACCCCTAAAAATACAATGCACATTTTTTTTCTGACAGTTAATATTCACCACGAAAACCAGTTGCCAAAATGATTCTATAATTCCAAAAGTCTTTGCTGTAAGACATGTTTCCTACTGGTAACTACATTGTAGTGCCATTCATGTGCACTCATCTTGAAACTATGATCATTACGACTCTATTACTGTCTAGTTTGCGGTGTCTGGGTGTAGGTTTGGCACCTTTACACTTGGAACAAGAGTTTTCAATATGTGTTTCAGCGTGTGTGGGTTTGGTGAAGGTCTATCTGGATTAGAGCTGCTATGCTCTGATTGCTCCCACCTGTCAACAAGGTTAACCTCCTGCTTCTGTTAGGTGCACTTAGCCGTGCAAAACTTTCATCTCCGACAGGCAAGCATACCTTGTTTTGCCCTGCCCATATACCCCGTCCAGACCTACCCAAGCCTGGCCCCCAACAAACAGTCAGCAAACCCATATTCCACAGGCCTGGACACTATTTCCACTAATGGAATTAAATAAATCTTGAGCTTCCTCAAAAGCATTAAACCTCTTGCAAATTCCAAGCATTAAATTGAGAAGGCTAACGTTTTTTTTTTTTTTTTTTTGGCCGCAAAGATTAATTTCAGCCCACTCGTGGCTTTACTACAGCCCGTGGAACTCCAAGTACCTTGCATTTTACACTGTGCTAAAAGATGCTGCCATTCTGTGGTATTTTTAGAATGGTAATGTCCTTCCAAAGCAATCCATACTTGAGTAGATGACCTTATGTCAGATTGTGGCCTTTGATCCAGCAGCAGCGATTCCCAGTAGATTTATTTATTTATTTTAAAGTAGCATGACTCTCTACTCTGTTGGGTAACACATGACAGCATTACCTCCCCTGCGTAAACCATGTGCGTTATCGCTGGGTGCATTTATCTTGAAGTTAACCCTAGATCAGTGGAGGGATTGGGAAGGGAAACTAGATTGGCATCTCTCTGTGTGGTCCAGAGTGAGTCTCTGTGCAGCTGCCTCAGGGAACTGCACCTCTGCACGCTTCACTACCTCCACCCCCTCCTGTTCAGCCCCACGGCCGCCTGAACCAGCCCGTCAACAGGAAGCCAGTCTCACCTAAGCCTCTGAGGATGAGACAAGTTTTTGCAGTTGTCTTCTAAATTATTCTGCAATCACAATAGATGAAGTATTTTCAAATGTGCAGTTAAAATTAAGCTATTAACGGTATTCCCAGGTTCCCAGGTGTAAGCCAGTTCCAGGTCATTTGGCTTTGTTAAACCTGCAAATTATTTGCAATTACAAATAACGCCCTAATTTTCTTGTACTGAATGCCATACATTACTCCTTTTGAGACAAATTCAGTTGAGGTGTCAATGTAAAGGTACTTGATGAACAAAAGTCATTGTGGGTTTGCAACAGCATAATAACAGGTGAAATTTTTGATAAACTTCAGATACCAGCTGGTGCTAACTGTAACTGCATGGTGAACATTTATTACCAATATGTGTACGTCATGGATTGTATGTCCATATTCTTTTCATTTCTTTCTACATGAGCAGTCACATTTTGTCATGGCAGGAGTAATTGGCTTCTTTAACAACTCAGACACAAGAGCAAATGTTAGCAAGGCCAAGTCCACCTGGCGAGCAGCACACACGTTTCCGATAAGCAGGCAAACTGCAGGATAAATTTGTACGTAGCAGGATTTTTAAGCACCTGAGCAATGCCGCGAAATGACTCACTCCTTGTCTTGGATTTGATCGGCGTAATGAGTTTTCGACCACCAGCCTAAGCCACTCAGATAGGGGGACAATTTTTTAACGTCTAATCTAATGCAACTGACTGCGCTTTAGAGCCACAGCATTCTCATTTACATACCACTAAGCCTCTTTGAAAGCCCTGAGAGCAGCAGAAAAGATATCTGACCTCTGGATGGGCCACAAAAATTGCATTGGCCTCCTCATAACATGGGGATTAATCACACATATGATTACACATTAAATTACCTGGGCTGTGTGCGTTTGTGCTGTGCTTTGGTGTCAGCATGTTAAGGGTTTTCAAAAAAGTTCGTTGCAACTACTTCCTAAAAAAAATCCTTGTAACCAATTGGTTTTTGACTGATATAGACTGACATTCTGCCTGGCTTACCCTTTTCTTTACAAAAAGGACAGATTAAGACAATCCGTTGCAAGCCACCTCGACTTTGCAAGGTGCTTTAGGACTAAGAGCAAAGAGGATTTCTCTGGTGCTTCTGAGAAGATGCTGAGGAATCTTGCAGCATTAGTTTTGCCCACCTGGAAGTGCACACCAGACCACACCAACCCTCCCCTTTTGTTTACTAGCTTAGTGACCATCATCCCCAGCCTTGATAATAACAACCCTGATATAGATATCACTTAGCAGCAGTATGTCTCTCTCTCTCTGTCTCTCTCTCTCTTTCTCAAACACACATGCACACTCATTTCTCAAGGAATGTGTAAGATTAGAGCCCACTTTTGGCCTCGTCCCTTGTCTCATTAGAAACCTACACTTGAGTCAGACGTCCAACATCAAAGAGCAAAAGCTGGCTGCATCCCTCATGCAGGATCTAATCCAAAGATTGCAGAAATCCCTCTCACCCTTATCAGCAGCACCTTCAACACGTAAACCCAACTTATTTGGGTATTTACACTCACAAATCACCCAACATTTAAGTCACTTTCTTATGTAAGCTGTTTTTTTGCAGAACTTGTAACTTTGTCACCGGATATCGGATGACGACATACTGTATCAGGGAGGTAAAATGGATTTTAAAGTTAGGTGGGGATATACTAATACATTAAGCTCTGATTATCTCCACTGCATCTCTACAAACATATGTTTTGGCCCCTTGGTCCTTCGAATGCAGACTGCCATTGGGTTTATGATTGCAAGGAAGCGCCGCTGGTGACATTAATGGGCAGTAGTATTGTTCGGACGGCTTGATTTATTCCCTTTGGGCTAATGTTCTTGAGACAAGGCCTGCTGCTCCTTTTTCTTGGCCCCCTCAAGAACAAAGTGACAGCTGCAAAACTTGCCACGGCCTTTATGTCAACAGAACCTTCGATGGACGCTCCAAACACCAATTGTACTGACAAGCCGTCCAATAAGAGGTGTTGTACTATAACTGCTTAACCTAAGCATTTTTTCTTTGTAAATTAAGGTAATGGGAAATCATGTAACAGTGGTAGCAAATGATTCTAAATAAGCACTTTTAATAATAAAACAGAATTTAAGCCCCTTAACAACCCAAACTGTGCAGACAGTGTTGTGGAATAAGAGAAGAACCAGACAGTCCCAGTCCAATCTGTCGTGGTGACCCGTGTGCCCGCTGCCCTGTGCCAGTCGTCCATTTACGCCACACAGGCCTCGCACTCAATCACCAGTTTATCTCACCCACTTACCCCCGTCCAGGCAGATGGCACGGCCAGCTATGCCAGAAGAGCGAGCCAGCCTCACACCAATAACCGGAATAGTAAATGAGTTAGCTGTATGCACATGGCATTAGTGTCTACTTGACCTGTTTGGAAACTTTCACGATAGTCTCACCAATAGAGCCAACTTTTGCCCACTGAGGAGGTGTTTATGTGGCGCAGTTGGCCAGAGGGGGCCCAACAAAGGGGGTCTGTAAATAAATATTCTTTAGAAGGAGTCAAAGCCTCTAAAATGGCTTTTGTTTCTAGAGGCCAAGTGCCCACTAAGTCGAGAATTGCTCAATACAATTTGTTTTTTTTAAGTGATGAAGATATTGTTGCCCTCCAGAAGGCAGGAGATTTGGGACGTTTCCAGGAGGACATATGGTATTTTGGATTCCTTGTCAACACCGGACCCTAAGAAAATAATAAAAAAATGTAGTAACACTTTGGTTTAGGGAGCAGTTCTCGCTATTACCTAGTTTCTTGTTAGCATGCCTATTATTACCATATTGGCTGTTTATTAGTTTTTATCAAGCACATATTCAGCATGACCATATTTTACATCCCTAATCTTACCTAATACCTAAACTTAACCACTACCTTACTAACTGTTAATAAGCAGCGAATTAGAAGTTTACTGAGGCAAAAATAATATTTAGTAGTTTGTTAATAGCGAGAACTGGACCTTAAAATAAAGTGTGATGAAAAATATATGTAAACATCTGACATATGAAGTACTGTTAAATGACAGAATGACATACTATTGAGTGTTTGTTTTGTTTTGCTTTTTTGATCAGCTTTGCCATATCCCTACAAACGTTGGCTTTGTTTTGTTTCATTGTTTTGTTTAGCATCGTCATATCCCTAAAATTTTTCCTTTGTTTTGTTTCATTGTTTTGTTTTGTTCAGCATCGCTATTTCTTTACAAATGTTGGCTTTGTTTTGTTCAGCATCGCTACAGTATATCCCTAAAAACTTTTAATTTGTTTGGTTTAATTGTTTTTTGTTCAGCATCGCCATTTCCCTTTAAATATTGGCTTTGTTTTGTTTCATTGTTTTGTTTAGCATCGCCATATCCATAAAACTTTTATTTTGTTTTGTTTTATTGTTGTGTTTTGTTTAGCATCTTCATATCCCTACAAATATTGACTTTGTTTTTTTCATTGTTTTGTTCAGCATCGTCATATCCATAAAACTTTTAATTTGTTTTGTTTCATTGTTTTGTTTAGTTAAGTATCACCATATCCCTACAAATGTCGGCTTTGTTTTGTTTCATTGTTTTGTTTAGCATCGCCATATCCATAAAACTTTTAATTTGTTTCGTTTCATTGTTTTGTTTAGTTCAGTACCACCATATCCCTACAAATGTTGGCTTTGTTTTGTTTAGCATCGCCATATCCATAAAACTTTTACTTTGTTTTGCTTCATTCTTTTGTTTTGTTTAGCATCGCCATTTCTTTACAAATGTCGGCTTTGTTTTGTTCAGCATCGCCATATCCCTAAAAACTTTTAATTTGCGTTGTTTCATTGTTTTTTGTTCAGCATCGCCATTTCCATAAAAACTTTTACTTTGTTTCGTTTCATTGTTTTGTTTTGTTTAGCATCCCCATATCCCTACAAATATTGTCTTTGTTTTTTTTTTCATTGTTTTGTTTAGCATCGCCATATCCATAAAAACTTTTACTTTGTTTCGTTTCATTGTTTTTTTCAGCATCGCCATATCCATAAAACCTTTTATTTTCGTTTCATTGTTTTGTTTTGTTCAGCATCACCATATCCCTACAAATGTTGGCTTTGTTTTGTTTCATTGTTTTGTTTAGAATTGCCATATCCATAAAACTTTTACTTTGTTTTGTTTCATTGTTTTGTTTTGTTCAGCAACCACATTTCTTTACAAATGTTGGCTTTGTTTTGTTCAGCATCGCCATATCCCTAAAAACTTTTAATTTGTTTTGTTTCATTGTTTTTTGTTCAGCATCGCCATTTCCCTTCAAATTTTGGCTTTGTTTTGTTTCATTGTTTTGTTTTGTCTTGCCTTACCCTAAAGTTTTGTTTAAAATTATTAATTTTTAGATAAGTCACGCAAGATATTGCTTTTTCATAAATGTCTCACTGCACTGATATGATGTTGAAACTATAATGCATTGTCAATTACCTGAATGTCTCTGTCTAACAAATTCACTTACGCACACAGGTTTAAACATATAATAGACTGAAAAAGAGTACCTGGTACCTGTTTTTTTTCAAGCAGATACTCAGTCTGAAAGAAAGCCATCCATTGTTTTCTAGCCTACAAAGTTGAAATGACTGTTACATTAAATAAGATTTTAAACAAAAAATTATTTGTGTTGGAAGTATGCATGCAAAATAAATGTAAAAATAAAGGATTAACACATATTTATTCAACCGTTTTAATATCTTAATATATATTTAATATATTTCGTAGCAACTTTTTTTACTTTTACTTTTTTTTCTTTTTTTTTTTCCTTTTATGTGTGAATTTGAATCTAAAGCTAAATTTTAATTCAGCCAAGTGTGTCCAAATTTTTCACTGCTAGTGTAATTATATTTGAGTGCTTATGAACTAACAATCTGTTCAGCCTCATAAAAAGCTTGTGAGTGATTTATTTTGGAATATTATTAGTATGCATTAAACCTGGAATCCTTTTGGCAAGTGGCAATCAGAGAGTTTAGTGTTGACCTTCCTGCTGGTGGAACTAAAGAAACGTTTGAGCAACCGATTGCCGTATCTCCCAAAACACACACACATACACATATTCAAACTCATCTTTACCGTCTGTCAGGAGAGAGATAGTTTGTGAGCACTTGGCTGAAGAGGTAATTACACTTATCTTTTGTCAGTCTTTGTCTCAGTGCAACCGAGTCTGCTTGAGGAACAGAGACATGGAGTCTTTGTGCTGGGAAAGGGACCTGGGGCCACTGGCCCACAGCACTCCACCTGCCAGCTGTTCCCCACAGCCTGCAGGAGCCCGTCAGCATGGCCGAGCCTATCAGAGCCATCGCTCGTGGCCACACACAATAGATCCGTTTACTAAAACTGAAGCTGTCTCCCCTGGTTAATGACGATGGGAAGAAAGCTGCGGCTACTGTACCGGTTCCTCATGGGTAATCTTTAAATGAACATTTTTGCTCTGAGGAAATTTCCTGTGGACCGTCTATGCTGCTAAAATAAAGAGTTTATTCAATGATTTCAACTGAGAAGGGGCTAGAATGATCTTACTAACTATTAATAAGCAGTGAATTAGTATCTCAATTAACGGTTTGTTAATAGCTAGAATTAAAGTACATATGTGTAATCACCTGTTAAATAACAGACTGATACTATTACATGTTTCTTTTGTTTTGTTTTGATTAGCATTGCCATATTCCTACAAATATTTTGAAAAACGTGTTGTTTTGTTTTTTTTCGTTTTGTTAGTTGCTCAGTGTATAATAATGTATAAAATGTACTGTTTTAGTTTGCTTTGTTTTGTCATATTTAAATTAATATTTTTGCTCAATGAAAATTTCCTGTCGCTTGTATGTATTGCTGTTCTTAAGAAAAGTTGTTTTTCTGTTGCTGGAAATCCATTAAATCCATTTTAAAGTGGATATTATGTCATATTATGATGCTTATTTTGTGTATTGGGTGTAATGCAATGTGTTTAATAAACGTTATTTTCCAAATACTGTACATTCTTTGTTTCTCCTCTAAGCCTTCGGAAACGGGTCGATTTGCACAAAACGTATTGTTCTGAAACAGCGAGGTGTGCTCTGATTTGCCAGCTATCCTGTGCATTGTGATTGGCCGAATACCTTAAAGTGGTTGGCAAAATTTTTTTATACCCCTTACCATAATGTGATGTTGCATCCCTGCGCTATGACACATAATAACTGACGATCATGACTTAGTACTGTCTTTTTTTTGCATCTTGTTGAATTGCAAACATAACTTCACGGGTGCAATTGTGATCGGAGAAACGACAAACAACAAGAACTACCCTTTACTGCTCAAAATTCCTGTTTGAATAGGAAGTAGCAGCTTTTTTTAATAAGAAACCGTAACTTAATTAAAAAGTTGTGAGTCAGAAGGGCCAAACTGTTAGAATTACCCCATAGTGCACAGCCAGCATAGGTTGCTCCCACAAGTTTTAGGAGTCTGTCCTCCGTAAATGCACTGATCAACATATTTGAGTTGTACTGTGCTAAAACAGTGTTGTTAATACAACTTAACATTGATTTCTAGATTATGTCCTCTTTTGAAAGCACAAAGAAAGTAGTTTTTACTTTCACAACGACGCAGAAACGTCCAGCAATAGCGCCGGCCTTGTTCTTTGCGTAAAAATTTGGGCGGTGTTATGAAAGTTTTATGGGGATGTGTAGAAGTCATAACTTTATAAAGAATATCTCTTTGGTTTAGTGACTTTAAAACTTACAGATCTTCTTTATGCACCAAGGTCTTGTAAAATGTTAAACCGCATCGTATGACTCCTTTAAACATTTTGTGAAATAGCTGTCGATTTTCTTTCTTTTTATCTTTTTTTTTAAATAAACTGTATTTCCCAATTCAGTAATAACAATAAATGAATTTGTGATCTATTTCTTGGTCAATAATGTCCAGCAGATGTACCTATACCGGCTTCCAAAAAACAAGTGACCTTGAGATTCATTTTCTGTAAAAAGTGTAAAAATTGAAGCTTCTCCGTTGGTTTCATTGATTGTTGCAATCATGAATGTTTCTGTGATGAGCTGTATCTCTGTGAAAGTGCTGCTTTTTCCTTTACTGACACAGAAAATAGTTGCTTTTGTTCCTGGTCATGCTTTAAAAGTTTCTGCTTAGGTCACTGATTAAAAAACAAAATCTTCCATCTCTTTTTTTTCATATAAACAACATTAGAGCATTTTTCACAGCAGCTTCTAAATCAATAACTGGAATAGACTCCAGCAAACCCTTTGAATGAACATATATTTTGCTCTTCATCCTCTCATGAGCTGAGAGCAATTGATCGTTCGTCTAGATTTTGCTGTCTGTCAGATCATTGTTGGCTGAGTTAAGAGCGATATCTTACAGTGATAAGCCTAAAAAAAAAGAGTACAATTAAATGTAAAATAATTTTATAATAAATGCATATTCATAGTGTTTTATAGCGTGCCTTATAATCAGGTGTAACTTCTGTGATTATCAATTAGTGACTGAACCATTAAATATAAGAAATAAACAAATGTGTATTGTGCTATAATGTATCAGTATCAGAACAAACATCTTTTGGTTGTATTGTAATTGCTAAAGAAATGATGATGAGTGTAATAACACATTAATAATACCTGTATAATACTTCACACAAAAACACATGTGTGTCTCAAAAGGACTTTAGTGAAAATGTTAATGGTAGGCAAAGTAGTTATTTTTAGCTTTATTACTAAGATGGAACTATAAAACCATTAACATAATAATAAAATTGTATTGCATTAGGCTTTGTTACCATAAAATTCCTCTTCTGCATATTTAGCATACTGATCTAAATATATAGATACTGATTTAAAATCAAGTAGACTGAGGAGGAGAAATGGTGTGCGGTTTACTTTAATTTTTTTTTATTTATTTTTTTTGAGGGCTGAAAATGAATAATTGGAATTTGAAAATAAAGTTTATGAACATGTATGTAGATATTATGAAGAAATATTCTATTATACATAATATAAATGATATACACATATACATATATAGACATACAAATATATATTTATAATACTTATATATAGGCCTATGTGTGTATTTATAAAGTTTTATTTTGAATGTGATTAATTCATTTTCACTCAGAAATTGCTAATAAATTGAATAAATAATTACAAATAAACTGCAAATAGCTCATTATTATCCTTTTTTTCAAATTTAAAGCAGGAGTATGTTTTACAAGTTTTTCCACTTTTCTACTATTTATTAGTGCTGTTAAATGATTAATTGCGGTTAATCGCATCCAAAATACAAGTTGTTGTTTACAGAATACATGTATGTGCACTATGTATATTTATTATGTATATAAATGTACATATGTACAAATATTTTCTAAATATGTTCTGTGTGTGTGTATATACAGTATTTATATACACTACCATTCAATAATTTGGGGCCAGTAAGATATTTAATGGTTTTTAAAGATGTTTCTTCTGCTCATTAAGGCTGCTTTTGAAAAATGTAATATTGTGAAATATTATTTAAATTCCCCTTTTTTTCCTCCTCAGGATTCTTTGATGAATAACAAGTAAAAAACAACATTATTTTTTTACCAAATATAAAACATTTCTAAAATGTAAATCTATGCTGTGACTTTTTGTTCATTTAATAGATCCTTTGTTAATAAAAGAATCAATTTCATTGTGTTGATCACAAACTTCTGAACAGTAGTGAAACAGTAAACTACTGTAACAGTAGTTCTGAACATTATTATCCATTTTAAATAAATGCTTC